>VIAB01000986.1:230699-240903 GCA_009801035.1 Oophaga pumilio
CCCACCTCAAAGCAGGGGATCCTTACCGATGACGTACTATCCCGAGGAAGGGGTTAAAGGGGTTATCAGAGTACAAGTCTGCGGTCATTCTATGTGGCTATTAACTTGTGGATCCTCACAGTGTGCGCTGGTACTGACGCTGGTAGCAGGCGGTCAAATGACTGCAGTTATGCAGTTTGCGTAATTCCGACCACATTCCAATGAGACTTGTCTGGCATCGCTCAATACACTGGCACTGAGTGAGACCGCGCACGTCTAGGTGTACTCAGCAACCGACCGCATTTATGCAAATCATATTTTTGTGGTCACGATTCACCCGCCGCTGACACCGGAGAATCCTCACAGTGTGCAGTGTAGAGTGACTGCAGACTTGTACCTTAAGGTCGGACAACCCCTTTAATGCACGTCAACTGCGCTTCTTCTAGAAGAAATCCAGCCTGATTTGTATTTAGTTTCTACTCTAGATACAGGTGCTTCTCACTAAATTAGAATCTCATCAAAAAGTTAATTTATTTCAGTTCTTCAATACAAAAAGTGAAACCCATCTATTATATAGAGTCATTACACACAGAGTGATCTATTTCACGTGTTTATTTCTGTTAATGTTGATGATTATGGCTTACAGCCAATGAAAACCCAGAAGTCATTATCTCAGGAAATTAGAATACTTTATAACACCAGCTTGAAAAATGATTTTAAAATCTGAAATGTTGGCCTACTGAAATGTATGTTCAGTAAATGCACTCAATACTTGGTTGCGGCTCCTTTGGCATCAATTACTGCATCAATGGGGCGTATCATGGAGGCGATCAGCCTGTGGCCAGTGCCATTTTGCTAGAGGCAAAAAAAAGTGTCTCTACCAAGATGGCGCCGGCGGTGCCCTCGCAGTAGCAGCTATCGGATTGCCGATAGATGCTACTATGCAGGCGCAGACGGCGCTATTTTGAGAATTTTTTTTTTCTCAATAAATTTATAGCACCAAATAAAATAATTAAATGGACATTATAGATGCTACAGTGCTGGCGCCTGCCTGCTGAATGTGATTTTTTTTTTCTTCAAAACATATATTCAGTATGTAAAATAGGGGGCGGACCAGTGACGGATCAGTGACCTGTCATCAGCCATACAGAAGCATATGTAAGGCTGGGTTCACGTTTGCAGTTGTGTCCGTAGCGTTTCTGACGCATACATCCGTATGCATCGTGTTTTCCTATCTTTAACGTTGTGGACGCAGGTACATGCGTTTGTATGCGTTCGACCGCTTTAGCTTACGCATGTGTCGTTTCGGGTTGTGCAGCGGGACGCGGCTAACGCAAATTTCCGCCTCCAAACACATGCGGACGCTTGCGGGGGGAATGCGTCTAAACAACGCATTACAGTCTATGAGAATGCATGCGTACGCTTTGCGTTTGCATATGCAAGAATTTGCATAAGACACGCCCATTGGGCGTGGCTTATGTACATTCAAAAATTCACTGGGAAAATAGCACTTGCCAATCGTCCGCAACTGCAAACGCATGCATGTGTTTGCATGCGTTTTTGCATACGTTTGCAGTTGCGGACAATACGCTGCATACTCAACCGCAAATGTGAACCTAGCCTAAGCAGAGCACCACATAAAGCCCCAACCACAGGCCGCTCCAAAGCACGAGAATGTTAATAACTAAAAACTAAAAATAAAGATTAAACAACAACCACAAGACAGATTTCATCAACCAAGGTATCATTGTAATCATTATAATGGCGCTGACCTGACACTGTCTGTAGGTTACTGTGCACATTCCTGCTGACAGGTTCCCTTTAATATCATTATATCTTTTTAATAAAGATTTCAGTTGGATTGAAATAAGTGAATGTACTTTTCCTCTGCTTTGAGGCCTGAGCTTAGCTCAATCTCCAGACATCTTAGGTGTTGAAGGAGAGCCAAAGGCCACAAGTAATTTCCTAAGTTTCTTTTTTTTAATTCTGCACCTGTCTGAGCTATATAAATGAAATGTGTATATGGTAAACCACCTGTGTTCATCCTATACTCTAACAATGTTTTCTGTCTTTCATTGACTTGTCCTTCTGATACTTCCTACACCCCCCATATGGACAGTTGTCTTTTCTTTGCTCTTACTTCGATGAAAAAAAACCTGTTTATATAAATGTACATAAAAAGTATATGAAGGACACTCTTTTCACACTATAGGAATCACAATATACACTTTTATATTTTTGTTTCTTTTGAGATACATCATCATAAGAAAGGGGCTAGTCTTCCAAAACGTTGCATCAGGTCCCACTTGTCTCCTTGTGGATGATCGTTTTTAGAGTCTATGGCCTTGACAATATCGCTATGAGATTTTTTTCTCTGTGGAAAACCAAAATGCATAAGAGAAATGTTCAATATCTCAGTTTTTGTGTCATGCACTGTCACACTGCTGATGGCTCTGTGTGAACAAGGGAACAGTGTTTCCGATCAGGACAAACAAATCGCACCACCGGCATGTGAAATAAAAAGGGAAAGGCCGTTTTCTGAAATTAAGTTTCTAATTTTCGACAATTCTGCCTGTTAGTATTATTTGAGTGAAGAAGAATTGTAATAATAACACTATATTGGGGAATTATTATAACTTGAGGAAGTGTCCACCGTTATTAGCCTACTAACTGACTTACATTCTGTCAAACGCACACAATAGAAATCATCGCAGTCGCTTTTGCAGCCACTTTCTTCAAGGAAATATTCATATTTTTGTCTTACATTTTAGGAAAGCATGCATCTTAGGAAGGTTATTACATTCTAACTCTAAGGTTCACCTGCATAGACATTACACATGAGGGCGACTATCAGACTTTACAGATTCTGATGTTTATGACTCATGGGCACAACTATATTACTGTAATACACCAGTGACAGCACTGTATGGGACCATAACCTGTTAAAAAGTTTATCCAGGACTATTTTATTTTATTTGTTACAATGAGCCTAAAAACTAATAGGTAGGTAGTTGCTAGTTTTTTTTGTTATTTATTGCCAGTACTTGTGGGGCCATCATAGTGTGTTTATGTGTGAGTGAGGGCAGGAGGGAGCTGCAGGGCTATTAAGCTGTGTGTGGAGGTCCCCATACTGTTCTGCTAGCCCTTACACTGAGTGGAGGGCTATGGGTGCCATCATATGTGTGGGCTCTTATACTTTGTAGGGGATCTGGGTGACATTATAGTGTACGTGGTGGCCCTCACACTGCCTGTGGAGGACATCACATTGTGTTTAGGGGCCCTCATACTATATGCGGGATTGTACTGCATGTTTGGGTTGTAGGAGACATCACATTGAGTGTAGGGACTCTCACTTTGTGGTGGGCAGTGGGTGACATTATTCTGACCGTGGGATCTGTTGAGGACATCTTACTGTGTGTGGGGCCCTCAAACTGTGCGTGGAAGCTGTGGGGAGCATCATGTTGTGTGTGGGGGCCATCATACTATATATAGTGGAGCCGTGGGGCCATCATACTGTGTGGCGGGCATTTTAAGGGCATCATTCTGTGTTGGAGTTACTGAGGTGGCATCATACTTTGCTAGAGGCACTGTAGTGTCCTCATAATGTGAGTGAAAAGGGACTTTGGGGGGAAATCACTTTGGGGGTATGATGTAGTATGGGGGGCAACTTTTAAGGCATTGTACTCTATAAGGGCCATGTAAGGGGTATAGTGGGAAAAGGAGCTTCAGTATGGGCATAACTACTGTGTACCTGCCATAATACGTCTCTCTCCCTGATTTTCAATGTTGGGAGGTATGATCCCACCTACCCTGCCAAACATTTGGTGAGCATGTAGAGGGGGACATTTACTATGGGCCGCCATGATTTTTGTGTACGCCCCTGCTCACTGCTATGGTCTCAGTGGCAGACACTGGAGGATACCTTCAGAAATGTACATAACACGTTTTGGTCATATTGTATTTTGCCTTATAAAAGATGAGAAAAATAAAGTGGTGCTATGCTCCAGTTCCTTCTTTTCTGACTTTTATAGAATTTATGAAACATGTGAACCAATAACACATAATATTTCCTAAAATTCCTTAGAATAGATACATAATGCAGGACACAGATGACGGGCTGCGACTGCTACATTAATATGTAGCGAGTGCTGTACGACTGCAGGGCCAACGCAAGGTCAGTCAGGAGTTAATATATGGCTGAGGTGCAGATCTGGATCATCTTTGGGGGAGGGGTATATAAAAAGGCTTTTCCTGCTCTGGGCTACTAACACTGTAAGAGGTTTTCTGCACTCACACATCTTTCCCTCTCCCCTCCTCCCTTTTCAGCACATGGTCCTGGGAGACTGTAGGGTTGTCTAGATGGAAATGACATTACACTTTCTTTTTCTCACTTTTAGAGGATTCTGGAAAAGGTATATTAAAAGAAAAAAAACAAAACAAAGAAATGACCTAAGGGCAATCCTATCTAGTAGACAATTAATGGCGATGATATCATACCCCATAGGGGGGTCCTCTGGTGCAACATAATCCATGCATTGTGCACCTACACAGAATTAACATTTTGTCGTTGACGGTTATTTACAAATAGGTAACATTTTTCCATATAGACAGAATAACTGATCATAAATAATGCATTTTTATTGGTGCTTCCTGCCTGCACATAGGAATAATGGAGGTGAGGATTCGGTTATGTTGGAGGAGGGATCTGCCCTCTGCAGTGGATAAAGTAAAATAGTAGGGAAGAGGTGCTTAGGTGGCGGAAGGGCATTCTACAGGGTGCCAATCTGTATTCCAGAGGACACAGACTGACCCTTGTGAATTAGTAAAATAACAGCAGACAGGAAAATGGGAGGGGTGCAGTAGGGGGCGCAGCTCATGGAATAAAATACCCGCTAGCATAAAATCCTTTGTTTTCTATAAATATAAAATATTTGGCACAAAGTCACCAATTCTGTTGCTAGTCACAGTCATGAATGATAAGGCACTGTGATAGAGGAGGAGTCCTAGGCTGCCAGCTATACACAGCACACAGGATCTGGGTGGATGTAGGAGCTTTTCAGCCCTTGCTTGGATTTTGCCTTTTTTTTTATTTCCAGAGCTGCTGAAGACTAGAGTCCTTTTTCCCATTTCTCCACCCTCCTATTCCTCCCCCTTCCCAGTCTCCAGATGATGCCTCCCACTTGTGCTGCATGCAGACCCTAGTTCTGCACCTCTGCAGAGAAGGGAGGGAGGGGAAGCAGGGCTTTTATTATATTGAAATGCATTTTATTTATTAGAGGATCTCCGATTTGGACCTAGAAGATTTCCACAAGGGCTTCTTTCTATTTTGGATTTGTAACATTATTTTTATTTATTTTTTTTGCCTTTTAATTTTTCCTATTTTTTTGTCTTTTCCCTTTTTTATTTGCCACCTCTCAAATGGCATTACTACACCACGAACACTGGATTACACAGTTGTGTTAGGAATATCATCTGGATTGTTTCCTTATTTAATATCTGGTCCTGGAGGATTATCCAAAATATTTTACCTAGAAAATGGAGAATGATCTATTTACTCCACTCCTGGAAAATTTCATGAGCAGTCCTCTAGTGAGCTGGGTAAGCAGCCCTCTGTCTTTTCCTCCACACTGATCCATGTGCTGCTATGTCTCGATTAACGTGTTTTTTTTTTCTCTTTCTCCCCAGATCAAGACTTTTGGATCCTTGGTCAAAGGAAATGGGACTCCGCTGGATGAATATGTTGCTCTCGTGGATGGCATTTTCCTCAATGAGGTCATGTTTCAAATGTAAGTGAAAAATTAAAAAATTAGGGGATTTGAGCATGGGTGATGGGGCGAGAGGAAAAACTGCAGCCGTCTCTTATGGCTGCTGCAGAGCCTCTTTTGCGTGATAGCTAGGATTTGATTGTGACTGTAGCTGAATGTAAGCTGTATTTTTTAGGAGGTTCTGCAGCAGCTTCTTTTAGCATTCTCTACCTTGTGGGGGAAGTTCAAATGGACTAATGCAAACCAGCTCTAGTGGAAATTTAAGAAATCTGATGCCTCTAGGGCTTCACTGTCTGGAAACCATAAGAAAAAAAAAATCAGATGGTGTATTTGCAGGTTACTTTATTGGGAGCCATACTGACAGCATTAAAAAAAACAAACACTGGGGGCCTGTACCACTAAATGTGAGATGAGAATGCTGTCATCTCCCACTGCTGACAGTGACTGCCTGATTGACTTTGACACCCATATACGATGGCTGAGGATTGAATTAAATGCCCCCCGCCCCTTCTAGTTAAGCCTACAAGTGAAGGAATTAAATGGGTAATGATGAGTTGGTACCGAGGGCTTGGGCGCGTAGGACTATGCTATGGTGGAAAATTGCTGCATGTAATTGTGTTATTTTGAGGAAGAATTAGTAAGGTAGGATAATCGTTATCTAATGCACAATCAGAAAACATGTGGAGGGTGAGATGGCCTGCACTGAAAGATAAGGAAGTCCTGTGCTTCAAGCCTGGTCATGTCAGGAGGATGTGGGGGTCTTATTTCATAACCACTGTTGTCTGTTCTTGTTGATTTATAGGCCACAGCAAAAGGAAACTGGTGAAAGTGTCTATGTTCTGTGTATATCTGAGAGAGAAGTATATTTTTAGTAGTTGGACTCTGATCACACTATCCGAGACCTCCTAGAAAACATAAGTGCTAGCCTCTATCACTTAGATAGGTATTCTTACTTCTCCTCTCCATTGAATTACTTGAGATTTCTGGAAAAAGAGGAGAAACGACTTAATTCATTTGAGGTCCCATCAACATTGAGAATAAGCTTGCTTCTTGAAAATCCATTACGTGTCAGGTACTTGTAGTTTCACAATATACTTGAAAACCTATGAACGCATTGTCATGTGTATAGGGGAGGCGGGAGAGTTAGTGGGCTGCCAAATGATTGTTCTGCTGATAGCGATCTTGAGTATGGTCCACTTAAACTGTTGAGCGGAATCCCATTACCTGACATCTACAATGGCCCACAGGCCATACAGTCAGCCCACAGGCCATACAGTCAGCCCACAGGCCATACAGTCAGCCCACAGGCCATACAGTCAGCCCACAGGCCATATTGCCACCCCATCAGGTAATTTTTACCTAAAGCTATAAATGAACCACGTTACTGTCTGCTCCACTGACAGCTTTTACAAACAATCCATTGACTGGCTGAGTATCTTGCATTAGGTGACAGCACCATATGATGCATTATTCCTTTTTCCAGGACCTTTTTGGCCTTGGCTCACATCTTACTGGTAAATGTTGTATTTTGTACTGATTTATAACGATGTGTGATATGTCGCCATAATCAATGGATCAGGTTTGTATTTTGTTGTCAGGTCTATTTTACAGTCTCACAAAACATAAGCATGTAGCATAAATCAAAAAATGATTAAGCCCTTTGATTCGTCTTTGTATCCACAACCAACAGTAGGGGGGATATCCAGTACATGGATACTACTTTCCTGAAAAAGCCATACAATAAGAGGAGGAAATATGTCACTGAGTAGGATCATGCTTGTTTATTCACAGTTCTTAACCTCTTCTGAAAAATATGCTTCCTTTTTCTAATCAAGGTCTGGTAGGAATCTCAGTGGCCATTTATGTATTGAGCTGCTGCCTGGGGCACTTTTGTCATTCCAGACAAATCCTTTTGTTACCGTAATTTTTGTACTGCTATAGGCCAGACAGGTGATCCTTTTTTTTTTCTTTGTTTTTTAAATAGTGCCGATACTCTACCAATAAATAACCTTTCCTTCATTAGGGCTGTATATCAAATGTATTTCTTGTACATATAATGGCCAAACCAAGGGTCGCCCGATCTGAACTAAACACATGTAATGGTGCAGTCAGACGCCTGTATAAATCGGACCACAATGCACAGACTGGTCGGCGGCTCTCCTGACCCGAGCATGACAGCTGCATAGAAATATATGTAGCTGTCACGCTCTGGCCAGGAGAGCCGCCGACCAGTCCGTGCATTGTGGTCCGATTTATACGGCCATCTGACTGCGCCCATAAGAATATTTATTAGTTTTTGTTACAAGATACAACATCGGACTGTGATTTGTAGATGTAATATAGATGATAAAAACAATATTTCCTATACGGTCTTAATATTTAGCATTTCAGATGAGTCCGCATACAAGTCACCATGACTGTTTTTACCTGGAAAATCACATGGCCTTAGTAATCAAACAACTGTCCAGATTTGCTGTAGAAACACAATTTGCTTTCTACTTGTGGACTCACCCTTGGGCCTCATTCAGATTTCCAATGTTATTTTTTCTGAAAAGAGCACCATTTTTTCATCCATTTTTCTTGTATGCAAAAAAAAACAAACAAGCTTCTCCTACCCATTAGGGTATGTGCACACGTTGCGGATTCGTCTGCGGATATGACCCTGCAGATCCGCATCGGTATTTCAAGGGATGTACAGTACGATGTTATCCTATGGAAAACAAAAAACGCTGTGCACGTGCTGCGGAAAATTCCGGGTGGAAACGTAGTGGTTTATTTTCCGCAGCATGTCAATTCTTTGTGCGGATCCTGCAGCGTTTTTACACCTATTCCATTATAGGAATCCACAGGTGTAAAAACGCAGGGGAAATCTGCACAAAAAACGCAGAAAATCCGCAGTAAAACCACAATGAATCCGCAGGTAAAACACAGGTCATTTTACCTGCGGATTCTGCAGATTCCGCGCGGAAAACTCCGCACACTAATCTGCAACGTGTGCACATACCCTTAAAAAAAAAAAAAAAAAAAAACAGCTTGGATAGCTTCCATGTGTTGTCAGTTTATTTTTATGGACTTGTTAATTTGAATGGATGTGTTTGGTCTACAGCTCAAGAAAACAGACATGTTTCCATGTTTTATTTCTTTGTGGCTATTTGGTGTCCAAAAAAAGACAGACCTGTGAACAGCCCCATGGACTATAATGGGTACAATATATACATACTGAACATATGCATGGAAAAAGATATCTGAATGAGGTCTAAGGCTTGATTTACAAAAAGCATAATCCATATGAATGTCTGTGTCCATCCAGCCACAAGTCCAGGCCTTAATGACGCAAACTAAGGGCACAATTGGACCTCAGTGCTTGGACGGGCTGTGGCTCTCCCGACCCGAGCGTGACCACTAGATAGAAATATATGAAGCTGACACTCTTGGGTCAGTAGAGCCGCCTACGATTTATATGTCCATCTCACGGCGCCCTAACGGTGTTATAGAGATCTGCGATGTTGTGATTTCGGATTAAAATACGCGCACATTTTTCACCTACATGTGGTTTCAAACTTCGAGTGTATTCGCAGAGTGCAGTCAAAAGGCATCTTTGCCATGGTGTTTTATAATAGATTTGAAAAAACTGTGATTTTTTTTTTTCCCACAGTGTGTGAATTTAACTTTGCATTTATCCACTGAATTGCCGGTTTTGTTTTCTAAGAGATGAAGCCGCCTCTCGATGCAATTGAAATTAATATCTTCCACATGAATATTCAGCGTTGTTAGTGTCAGCCTGTAGATGAAATCATGTGAAAACTCATGATGCAAAGGCCACATGACAAACATGGAGATCTACAGTCTGTGCACAACAAGCTTGCACTTTCTTATAGGCGTTTCCATGGTGACTGGAAACCCGGGGCAGTGAATGCATCTGAGTTGATGTGGCACAATATACTAGTATATGGGAATGCATTTATCCGCCTCATTTACTGTTTTTCCTTCTTGTATGGGGACTGGGATTTGGTTTAAGAAGAAATACCTCAGGTTGATTGCAAACATGATATAAAGACAATTGAAGTGGTATTTTGGTATTGTATGGACAGGAAATGTATATTTTATTATGGTCCGTAGATGTCCAAATAACTCCAAAATATAATAAATGTGAGTGAATACTTTATCAGTTAAGCCGCAGACCATCGGCCCGTTGCGATATTGTTAGAACGATGCCACAGCAGACACGATTAAAAAAAAAAGGCGCAGACTTTGATTTGGCAGTAAGGTCCACTGTCAATATCTCATTTCTTGGGTATTAATCAGACTGTATTGTTGGAGGCTTTACGTCATCCACATCTAAAGATAAACCATTACTGATGAGCCGTTGCCACCTTTTGACTTTTTTAATTTTTCATTTCAATTGTGATTTCACACAGGAACTAGATGTGTATTTCCTGAAGGAACTACAGATTGTGCTT
>VIAB01000986.1:242928-265642 GCA_009801035.1 Oophaga pumilio
AATATCCCGCCAATTTAGGGTGACAGATTCCCTTTAACTACAATGGGAACCCAAAATCCAAAAGGTTAAATTGTTGACCTGGCATGTTTTGGCCTCTTTTCCACATAAAAGCGCGTAAATAAGTGCGGATTTTAGAAGCAGAAATGCAGCGGATTTTAGGAGCAGAAATGCAGCAGATTTTACTTTAGAAATTTGCACCCAGCACTTAACGTGTAACTCCTCCAAAGGCAGAAGTGAATAGAGCAAAAAGTATTATTTTTCCTTTTTTTATTTTCTATTACTTCTGAATTTGTTGCTTAAAAAAATGCCTTAAAAATTGCAGCGGTCTTTTTCCAAAAATACTGTGGCAGATTTATCTGGATTTTATATACCAAAAGTAAAGAAAAAACATTCAGTTGAGAAAATTGGATTTGATTTATTAAAACATGCATGACACGTAATAAATGTTGTGGGTTTTAGGCCTCATTCACATGTCGAAAATTGGTCGCTGTTTCATCAGCATTTTGGCTCCAATTTTCATCAGTGTTTGGTCATTTTGTCAATTTTTGCCATCAATGTTTCATAACTGTGTGTTGTCAGTGATTTTTCACAAACCCATACACTTGTATGGTTCATTTTGATCCGTGACTTGGACAAAAAAATGCACGTTTCTGTTTTTCTTTTAATGGATCGCTCAGTCCACAAAAAAACACAGACATGTGAATAGTTCCATATACTGTCTGAACTGGGTATATGTTCAATCTGTGAAAAACATGGATAGAACACGTACGTGATTCACAGACGATTGGATGCGGCCTTAGATTGTTCTTAAGGTTTAATTCAGATTTAGGTGTATCAGAAACATGTACTATCTGTGTTTTTTCACTGCTAAAACATGTACCCATTAATGTCTACAGAGCTGGTCACATGTCCATATTTTTTTGGAGGAATGTATTATCACAAAAAATCAAAGAGATATGTCCATTTTTGATCTGAGTCATGTATCAAAATTACCCATACAAGTCTATGGGCCTGTGAAAAATCATTGACACGGGCAATTGATTAACAGTGCTATAGGTAGGAGAAACTTGGTATTTTTTTTTTCATGTGAAAAAATCACTACTAAAATTCAGATTGTAAAAACAGAGACACTGACCAAGTACTGATAAAAATCATAGCCAAAATATTGGAATTTTGTTTTGTTTTGTCTAAGCAAAATCAAGGATGTCGGAATGAGGCCTAAGGCCTCTTTCACACTTCAGTCGTGTGACGTCCGCCCAAGTGTGAAAATGGCGGATCCGTCAGAAAAGTGTAAAAACGGATGTAAAACAGATCAGTTTTCTCATGGATCCGCCAAGAAGTGTTCACTCGGAAATGATGAAATTTTCATTCCGGAAAATGTAAGTTTGCAAGTTCGGACCGAGGAGAGAGAGAGAGAGAGAGAGAGACCCCGGACAGTTTTGGCAGCATTTTCAATGGTTTTCCATGGAGGTGACGGATCCGCTGGGAGATTCCGTCAAAGACGGATGCCAGCGGATCCGCCGCCCATAGGCGGCCATTATACAAAATTTCGGATGCGGCGGATCAGCCACACTCCGCCATTTTGGTGGACCAAAAAAACGTTGCATTGGACGTTTTTCTGAAATGACGGACGCCAATTTTTAGGCGGATCCGTCAAAAAACGGACCTAACGGATGACCATCCGTCAAAATCCGTCACTAAGTTAATGGGAAAAAAACGAATCCGCCCAAAAAAAAGGCGGATCCGTTTTTTTCACATTTTGATGGATTTTGACTGACGTCGCACGACTGAAATGTGAAAGAGGCCTAAGACAAAAAAATGAACTCTATTCCTCCTATTAACAAATACAGATTTGTACCAAAATGTGCAACATTTTCTTGCACCAAACTTCACCACACCACATATGGGTACTCCATGTCAATTTTTTAAAGTTTTGACAAGTATGGTGCAAAAATACGCCAAAAATTGCATAAACTGCTTGATAAATGTAGGTCATTCTTCATGAAACAAACTGCCTTGTTTACACGTACATGGAGACTTTCCGTGCACACGGTCACGGTCATACAGGCTAAGCGTCTAGATTTCTGTCCTTGTGTGTTTATATATTCAGGGACATCCTTGATATTATTAGCTACACTGTTTCTAGTTTAACTATACACAATATTTTTGCAGATGAAGGGTATCTATAGCTGCCTAATGTGGACTATGTGACATAGCAGATATTCTACAAGTAATGGTTAATTTCCTAAAATGTTATTGGCTCCAGAAGGGTTGTACAATAGCACCATACTTGTCTACAGGTACTGAGTGGTATTGAAGCACAACCCGCTTTATTTTATTGAGGATGATCTGCAATACCTGATAAAATTCTTGTAGATTTGTACTGCTTTTTGTAGAGGACAGTAGCTATGTTTTTATCATTTTGTATTACCCTTTTAAATTAAAGATGGATAGAATCTGTTTAACAAAGATGCTATTACTATGTATTTGACTCTTAGCAGCCAGAAAGTGCAGATGCGTGAAGTTCTTCCGGAATTTACAACACTTCCTTACATTTCCGGAAGTTCACAAGCTTCCATTGACAAAAACTCACATTCGTTTCCTTTAACTGTTTATTACCATGGTATGTTTGCTGTGACAAACTCACTGGAAAAGGGCAGGAGGAGAGATACGTTTCACTAAGGCTATTAGCTTCAGTGATTTGAAGCCTAGAAGTTTGCTCCAGCACACTATGTGTTGAGCGGGGTTAATTGGCCATATTAAGGGCTGGGTTTTTGTGGACAACCATAGAGCGGGTGGAAGGTTGTACACCTTATCTCTGCAGACCCCAGGGTGTGATCTGGGGTTTAAATAGTCGGCCTCTTGAAGCATTCGGTGTTCAGTGTGTCTGGAGAAGCTAACTCCAGAGAAGTGGTCATGTTTGTGCTAAACTGAACTTTGTGCTTTTGCTAACCCTGAGCAGGCGCATCCCCCCTACCACTAGGACTATGCTTTGTGTTACCACTTTGTTTTTTTTCCAGTTTTAACTTAATAATGGTTTATGCCGCATATACTGTATAATAAACCAGTGAAGATCTTAAAGATGCAGTGTTCCCGTGTCTACCTCCATGCACAGCTGAATAAGCCGATCTATCACATTGCACTTTCTTTATATGGATTTTGAAATGGATTATACATTAAAATCCACATCATAAGCTGCTTAAAATACTGTTTGAATAAGATTCCTATCGATTTCCATAGGATAACGCTACTATAGTGCACATTGTCCCCGCCCCCACATATGTTTTTTGGATATCTACCATTCAAATAAATCGGAAGCTTATACAAAGCAATCCTGGAAACTGGGCTCTTGAACCTGGGAACCCTCATTCTTGAATGGAGCAGAGGTGGCCCTTCGCTTAATTAATTGTCAAGAGACTGCCAGAAATAGCCGAACGCTGTACTTTGCTTTCTCCAGCAATACCATGGACTAATAATGGAACGCCGGTCAAACATTCATTCATGACGGGGCTCTGCAAAAGCCCAAATCCCAGGTTCCAGAGCTCTGTTCTCGAGATTGCTGGTGGTCCCAGCAGTCAGACCCTAGCAATCAGTAAGTTATCTCCTATTCCATAGATAGTGGTTATTTACCCATTTGGGAATAACCCTTTTTAAAGGGAATCTGTCACCCCATTTTTCGACCATCAGCTGTAGCCACCGCCATCAGGGGCTTATCTACAACATTCTGTAATGCTGTAGATAAGCCCCTGATGGCAGTGGCTACAGCTGATGCTCGAAAAATGGGGTGACAGATTCCCTTTAAGTTTCCAGTTTTAGTGTTCATTTAAATGTGCACTCATCTGTCTTTTACCATGAAAACTAGGCATGCTCATACTTGCTATTTGCATGAAGGCCCTTTTACATAGAAATACTTCTTCCCAATCATTGCCCCATGTAAACATGCCCTGTGTCAGCCTGCATTCAAGGTTGACTGATGGCATTTTTTTGCACACTAAAAATCATTGTGGGTTAGCAGCAGGGTTGGACATACAACTGGTGCTACCTGCGCCACCGTTCAGGTGCCCAAGAGTTAAGGTGGCCCACTTCCACATACAAAACAGGTGGAATTGTGCATTATTGGGAAAGGGCCCAAATATGGTACTTGCACCGGGCCCTCTTCTGTCTGTGTCCGCCCCTTGTCTGCAGCACATCATCCCATGCAAAGGATGTGTTCACAAGAATATGTAAACTCTATGGGGAAGAGAACTGATTATTTGATTCTATATAGATTGCCAACAAAGGTAAAATGGAAGTGTAATGAATGCTGATATAGGATGTCGATTGGCGTTTGGCACTTGTTTCGGGCAGATTATTAACATGTGTAATAGGATCCTTTTGTATGTGTCTTCCAGTTGTCGGGTAATCTTCTTTATTTCACAGATGGTTTACTAGTTTGTGCTTTATAATATTCTGTCTCTGTTGTAACAGGAAACTGCTCTTCTTTCACTGATTTCTTGGTGAGATTTACAACAGCCAATATGGAAAAAAATAGATGGGAGCATTGGGAGGGTAACAGCAGCCTGAACCAATGATGTGACGAGACATTTTTAACTACCTTACACCCCCTGTAGACACTGAAATTAGAGTGAATCTGTTAGCAGATTTTTGCTATTTAATCTAATTACAGCATAAGGTAGCAGTTAAAACGCTGAATGCAACGATTTGTCACATGTCAGTCCGTGTGCTGTTGTTTACTTACACTACAGATTTTATCATCAGGGCATTATCATTTCTGTGACTAGCTTACTCGTGGGCACTCATCCCACTCTGCCCTCTCCTTTGATGAGCAGCTCACTGTCTATAGACTATATACACAGAGAGCCTACTGTAGGTGGTGGCAGCTTTCTCAGCTCTGCTGCATTGCTAAATCTAAAAACTTCAGGTTCCCTTCAACTAACTTATTTCTGGAGCAGTTGGTCAGTATGCAGGAGAAGATTTCTAACATCCATCTCTCATATGGAACCAGACTCTGCATTGGAGAAATGTAACAGAATTGGTGTAAAAAACAAAAGTAGAGCAGTGACCCAACCAAACCTTTCACATCACATATTTATTTATTTTTAAAAATCAAAATCACCGAAGACAATGATGGCTGGAATCCGACTGACAAGTCGACTTTTCCTTCTTACAGGTTTTGATAAATCAATGACTGAATCATAGCTGGTTCCTTTACTTTCCTTTGTACTAGTTTTGCTAAATCATGTTTACTGTACATGATCAGTATCTTTCACATATTAGAATTTGAAATTTCTTTTTTTTCCAATTTACACCATGAGGTCTATAGACATTTACCGAATTTACAGTAAAGCAATGATTAATGATTCACATAAGTTGACTTTACAAACTAATTTTCCTTTAGACAGACACGTATACACCCGGGACCATATAAGCTGCAGACAATTATCCTACTTGTTTGTTTCTGGCATGTGAGTAGAAACTGGGGTCTCAAAGGAAATTCATGAAAACATAAGTAAGAGGATTTTTCCTGAACATTGTGCACTGATAATTGTGACTGAAATAATTTGCAGTAGACTTAACATAAAATATCTTTATTCTCTTCCAGCTATACAAGGTCTATGTGTAGTTATTTTTTAATTAAAGAAATGCTACTTATATTGGCACCAAATGGAAAAGACAAGACTAAAGATAATCAGACGCTCTCTAAGGCTAGGTTCACATTGATACAGTGCTCTCTGGCGAGCACTACATCGGGGTTTCTGTTGGAATCCACAAAAAACCTGTATTCCAACAGGTACCCCAATAGATTACTGAGTCATTCACTTCAATAACACCAACGAAATCACTGTGAACATTCTGGCCTCCATCTTGGCAGTTTTCATCTATTTCAGACACGCATAAAAACGTCTTTATGCAGGATTCCCACAGAAACCCCAATGTAGTTCTCAGCGGAGATCACTTTATTAATGATTGAGGCTCTTTCTCCAACATCCAACATTTCAACCAAGGTTCTCAACCTCAATCCTTATTTTTCAGACAACTTCTCCAAACATCATGGAAAATCTACTTTTTTTTATTGTATTTTCTTAGAAAAACACTGGAAAAACAAAATAAATGGTTTCTAATCTCAATGATTCTACTTGTATTTCATATTCTCAGTTGAGTTGACTGTCAATAATGCACTCGAAGACGATTCTTCATCCACATTGACTAGGATAGCTCTTTCTAGGCTGTGCTTGGAAACTGTGAACATACTCACAAGCATAACTTGGAAAGTCCGGGGCTAAGCCCCCAGCTACCACTTTCCATATAATGAGAATATACTGCTAGTGTGTTGTTATGTGGCAGACGTTCCTTTACAGCCCTCCCGCGAGACTGTCTGGGTGCGGCTGCTATCACTGCACCATCCATATCTCTAGCTATGACCCTGGGCATACTACTGAGAATACTAATTGGCCAGTGATTGTAAGATGAATGACTTATCGCAAAGATGCTCGGACTCTACTATGTATAGACCTTGGCCATACATATGGGAAAGTCTCAGATATGGATTATTTTTTCCATTATTGTTCAAAAAAAATCTGATAACGCTACAATTTAACCAAGATGTGTAATGTAAGAATGCGCGGTGTGTGAAAAACGCCTTGATAAAATATTCATGGAGTCTATAATTCACAGGGAAGGTCTGCATGCAGTCATGCAATGACAAGAACGTTGCCAGGTAGCAGGGGACCATGTTGATGGGTCACGCTGTCCTTAACACCCAGAGGATGCTGCTTTTATGGGGTCATAAATGTTTTACTGTGAAGAAACTTTAGACATAATGGCGCATTCCTGTTGGAATCTGAAAAACAAATGGTCAGTGTCAACAGTCTGGAATTCGTTTTGTGCACATTTCAGGATACATACGTCTATGGATTTATAATAACCTTATTACATGATACTATTCCAGCACTGCTTAATAGCACGCCAGCCGTTCTGCATAATTGTACATTAATATGTGATGAGGCAAGCAGGGCTGAGTTTGCCTTTTTCATTAGTTGTGCGTAGTTTCTATGGTGAACCTATGCTTATGTCTTGGGGTATAGGATGTACAGTTACCTAACTTCTAAAAGAGCCTATGATTGATGGATTACACACCCGATCATAGAAATATTTCAGGTAATTGCTGTATATGCACATCCCAATAATACAAGGACATGTTATCAGAGGCGTAATCACAACAGGTGCAATTGCACCTGGACCCTGGAGCCTAGGCGGCCCCACCATGAGCTTGAAATTACACCACTGCATGTTATGTATGTAATCTTGGCTTGTCCGGTACTGATGAACGAACCTTCACATATGTTATCAATATCTGATCAGTGGTGGTCTGACTCCTGGCACCTCCACCAATCACCAGTTTGCAGCTCCCATGCTTCTGGATGTACACCTTGTGTACAGCTGTAACAGCACAGCTCAGTTCACAGTGTAGTGGCTGTTCTAAGGTACTGCAGGTCAGCTCCCATTCACTTCAAGCCGAGCTTTAGCATCCAAGGACAGCCACTACACAGTATACAGAACTGTGCCATCCGGCCCGTACACAGTGTATCTGTCCTCCGTGGAAGCTGCAAATAGCTGATGGGCTGGGATGAATGATGGCTGACCCCACCAGTAAGATATTGGTGACTTGTCCTCAATAACTAACAGTTGACTTGGCATAGACATTCTCTTATAAGATTTTCCCTGCAATGGGATATCTAGCTATAAATAAATACATCAAGAAATAAAGTTCCTATTTAGATGAATGGCTCGGAGTGGGAACCACAGTTCTCCATTTTGGCTTTTACAAAGGGTCTGTACTGAGGGAACCCAGTCTAGAACATGTATGTGTATTATTTATTTCTGTTGCTTATAGCAGCATCATATTCTGCACTGCTTTTCAGTGATTACTCACTGTCCATTGGGGCTAAAAGTTTTAATTCCTCACCAAAATCTTTTTGGAGTATGGGAATAAAACCCATGTTGGGGTATGTGCATACAGAATCTTTTTCAGGTGGATTCCACTTGGGATCCACCCAACAATCCGCCCCAAATGCACTCCATAAATGACCCTAAAACACAGAAGTGTCTAAACGAGTTGTACTTTTGAATGACGCTATTGGTTTTAACATATAGTGTACTGGAAAATTAGAAAACAATTCCAAGTGCGGTGAAATCGCAAAAAAAGTGCAATCCCACACTTGATTTATTTTTTTTTTGCCATGTTCACTAAATGCTAAAACTGACCTGCCATTATGATTCTCCAAGTCATTATGAGTTCTCATACAACAAACATGTCTAGGTTCTTTTTTTATTTAAGTGTTGAAAAAAAAATTCAAACTTTGGTTAAAAAAAATGGCGCTATTTTCCAAGATCTGAAACATCTCCATTTTTCATGATCTGGGGCTGGGTGAGGGCTTATTTTTTGTGCACCAAGCTGACGTTTTTATTGATAACATTTTGGTGCAGATATGATCTTTTGATCGCCCGTTATTGCATTTTATTGCAATGTAGCAGCGACCAAAAAAACATAATTCTGGTGTTTTTGAATTTTTTCTTGTTATGCTGTTTAGCGATCGGGTTAATTCTTTTTTTATATCAGAGCATAATAAGACTGTTAACCTAAAGATTAACCCCATATCTGCAGGTTAACCGCATTATTCTTGGTGACTAGTTCCCTTTAAAGACAGCATCATTTTTGTGCAAAAAAGCAACAGAAAATATGCAGCATTTAAGCTACATGTGAACACTGTGTAAATGTCCATGCAAAGTGGATGTAATTCCATTAAATCTCCTCCCTATCCGCTGCTATATTCTGCAGTTTCAGTGCATGTGTTCTCTATAGACTTCTGAAAAAAACATTGAAAAAAAAATCAATGTTGCAATTTTAAGCGCTGAATCAAAGCTTTTCTGTTTCATATCTGCACCAAAATTGCATCAAATAAGGTGGAAAACGCTTTAAAAAAACAGCAAACATGCAATAATCAGAGAAGACAGTTATTATGTTGTGTAGTGAGGACACCTGTAGAAAAAAGCAGCAGAAAGAACGCAGCATTTATGTTACATGTGAACACTGCCTCAGCGTTACAGTTTTATTACATTTTTTAATGGTTTAATAGAGAAAAATATCTATCACGCCATTTTTTACGCCATACACCGAACCCCGTAAAAAATCTGATCACTGTGTTGTGCGGGTCGTTACGATTACAGGGACACCAAACATGTACATGTTATTTGCTGATTTGTGATGTTTATTATTAAAAAAAAAAAATCAGTAAAAATGACTTTTTTTCATTATCAAGTGATTTTCATTTTTTAGTAATTTTATAGGATGAAAAAAATCTTATTCCCTCTCTAGAATACATATACATAGAAGTACATTGTACACTGCTCAAAAAAATAAAGGGAACACTCAAATAACACATCCTAGATTTGAATGAATGAAATATTCTGATTGAATACTTTGTTCTGTACAAAGTTGAATGTGCTGACAACAAAATCACACAAAAATCATCAATGAAAATCAAGTTTATTAACCAATGGAGGCCTGGATTTGGAGTCACCCACAAAATTAAAGTGGAATGTAATGTCCTTAAAACAAGTCAAAATGATGCTCAGTAGTGTGTGTGGCCTCCACGTGCCTGTATGACCTCCCTACAATGCCTGGGCATGCTCCTGATGAGGCAGCGGATGGTATCCTGAGGGATCTTCTTCCAGACCTGGACTAAAGCATCCGCCAACTCCTGGACAGTCTGTGGTGAAACGTGATGTTGGTGGATGGAGTGAGGCATGATGTCCCAGATGTGCTCAATTGGATTCAGGTCTGGGGAACGGGTGAGCAAGTCCATAGCTTCAATGCCTTCATCTTGCAGGAACTGCTGACACACTCCAGCCACATGAGGTCTGGCATTGTCCTGCATTAGGAGGAACCCAGGGTCAACTGCACAAGCACATTGTGTCACAAGGGGTCTGATGATCTCATCCCAGTGCCTAATGGCAGTCAGGCTACCTCTGGTGAGCACATGGAGGTCTGTGCGGCCTTCCAAAGAAAAGCCACCCCACACCATTACTGACCCACTGCCAAACCGGTCATGCTGAGGGATGTTGCAGGCAGCAGATCGCTCTACACAGCGTCTCCAGTCTCTGTCACGTCTGTCACATGTGCTCAGTGTGAACCTGCTTTCATCTGTGAAGAGCACAGGGCGCCAATGTTGAATTTGCCAATCCTGGTGTTCTGTGGCAAATGCCAAGCGCCCTGCATGGTGTTGGACTGTGAGCACAACCCCCATCTGTGGACGATGGGCATTCAGACCATCCTCATTTAGTCGGTTTCTAACCGTTTGTGCAGACACATGCACATTTGTGGCCTGCTGGAGGTAATTTTGCAGGGCTCTGGCAGTGCTCCTCCTGTTCATCCTTGCACAAAGGCAGATGTAGCAGTCCTGCTGCTGGGTTGTTGCCCTCCCACGGCCCCCTCCACATCTCCTGGTGTACTGGCCTGTCTCCTGGTAGCGCCTCCAGCCTCTGGACACTACGCTGACAGACACAGCAAATCTTCTTGCCACAGCTCACACTGATGCGCCATCCTGGATGAGCTGCACTGCCTAGCCACTTGTGTGTGTTGTAGAGTCCGTCTCATGCTACCACGAGTGTGAAAGCACAACCAACATTCAAAACTGACCAAAACATCAGCCAGAAAGCAGTGGTACTGAGATGTGGTCTGTGGTCCCCACCTGCAGAACCATTCCTTTATTGAGTGTGTCACGATAATTGCCAATAATTTCCATCTGTTGTTTATTCCATTTGCACAACAGCATGTGAAATTGATTGTCAGGCAGTGTTGCTTCCTAAGTGGACAGTTTGACTTCACAGAAGTTTGATTTACTTGGAGTTATATTCTGTTGTTTAGGTGTTCCCTTTATTTTTTTTGAGCAGTGTATATCAGTACAATCTGCAATACAGATAAAGTGCACAAAATTCTCCCCATTACATCACCAGAGCTTGTGGCTCAGTAGCTGTAATGTTAAGGTTGTGGATTCGAGACCTCGGGAGACGTCATAAAAAAATAAAAAGTGATATTTGTGTAATTGCTTCTTATTTTTATTTCCTTTTATAAGAACAAAACAATCTTTTATTTACCTCAGTATACAGGGACCAGAGAAAAACATTGCTATACACAGTGTATCTCTATAAATATGTATAATCTGCTTCTGGATTCAATGCCTGCAGTACATGTCAAGATTACAAAAAATCTCTTCTCTACATCATGGTGGGCTGTGGCACCTAGATAGAGCTACAGCTTGTGAACATGAAGATACAAATTTGTGTCCCTGAGAGACCTGATCACGGCATGGAGGAAAAGTGAATAATATAATTGGAGGTGGGTAGGATAATAGTGTTACCTATTCCCATATGTCACAAGTGATCCTCCTTAGTCAATGATTGGCTGGGCATGCATTTCTGGTAATTTTTGATGTATAGAAACCTGTTCATACACAGTGTGAAAATGCCAGCTGTGGGGAGAAGGATGAGAATTACATCTTTCATTTTTAATTTTTTTCAATGAGTCTAAGTCCTTTTAAGTTATTTTTATTCCCTGGAAAACCCCTTTAAAGGCTAATTTGTTGATGGAGGTGTCTCTGTATTGGTAATAATGGTAAAGACTGGTATTATTTTTTGGTTTCTATCCTCTGATTAAAAATTAAATAAAATTAATATTTATTATGCTTGGTTATATAGCACCATCATATTCTGCATCTCTTTACAGATATCATTATCTGTCCCCATTGGGGCTAATAATCTAAATGTCCTATCTGTAGGTCTTTGGAGTGTGGGAGGAAACCCTCACAAACGCAGGGAGAACATATAAACGCCTTACAAATGTTGTCTTTGGTGGGATTTCAACCCAGGACCAAAGCACTTCAAGGCAGCTCTGAGCCACCATAAAAAGAATATCAATATATTAAATAAACATCATGAAGCCTTAAATCTAACCTAATGAAGTGCATGAATAATTGCAATTTAATTTTAATGTATGGTTTATATAAATAGTAAATATGAATAACAATACTGATAATTTTTGCGTCTGACTTTCATATATTTTATTGTCAAAGCCCCTTTATCACAGGGCACCTTGTAAGAGGAAATCTACAGCGGATGTTGTGTGTATCTTCTAGAAATTTTATCTTTTCTTCCTCTTATCCAGTACGGGGAACTATTCCAAATATGTAAGGTATTTCCCCTCAAGGTACCTGGCTCCATACAACAGGCTTTGATAAGAAGTCTTGGCATTCACTTTCAAAAAGGTTAATTTTTACTCTATGGCTTGCAGCCCGGAAAGGGCATCTCTTGGCATCCTCTCTTTTGTACACAGGCTTTGTCTGCTATTCCTAAAAGGCTCACTGTTCAATAATGTGCGGTAGGGAATTGATTTGTCTTGACACAGTGTTCCATTTATTAATCCCTGCAGCCGCTACAAAGATCAATTGATCTCTTTCCTCTGGAAGAACCTCTGAATAATCATGACTATGTAGGTTCCAGGACAATAATCCTCACGTGATGGGGAGTGTGAAGCATTGCTGATGCACAGATAATGATAGAAGGTCATATCATAATAATCTGTATCTTGTCATTATCACACCCTGTTTTTAGGTCCATAAATGATCCGTGAATGATTAGTGTTGTAATGCATGCTTATGTCTTCATATATGGGGAAAGCAAACATTTTCCCGGTTCCCTCTGCTGGGATTCGTTCTTGTATCAGCAAAACGTAAGGTTACGTCAATATAGGTCTTAAATGTGCCCAAGAAAATAATCCAACATGGGCGTTTTTATAAAGGAATATAATTCTATTGTTTGAGTTCCTCAGTGCCCAGTTTCAACAACTTATATAGGGGTTGCTTACATGGAGCAGACTTTCTGGTTGCTATTTATTGGACAACAACAACTATGGGGGTCACTTTGTTGTGTAAATGCATGTATTCTCCATTTAAAATAATTATTGCAATTGAATTGCATTAAAAATTTTGCGACAGTTTTTTTTTTTTTCAGGCTTTTTGTTTCCTTGCCCATCACTGGCTAGTGAATGAGTTAGCTGAGGATCTGTCCGTCAGCTTATTCTGACCGTTTTTAACACCTTTATCTGTCTTCCTAGCTGACATATGATCCGCGTAACTTTCATGTGTCTGTAGTCATAAATTAGCTAAGAAGAGCTCAGAAAAAGACACAACAGTTATAACCTTCCAATCAGAACGAGCTTACTGATGGATTCTCAGAGAACTCATTCTGCCAGCAATAAACATTGCAACACAGAAGCTATAGAGGCTAACGATGCAAATTTTTTAATGTGATGCAGTTGCAAACCCAAATACCCTGGAAGGTGTCCATATTTTTTAAGCCACCTCACATCTCATGCTTGTGAGAGTCCATCCTTCCCATTGATGCAGATGATAATGCTGATGTAACTCTGACAATTCGACCATCCCTTGTTCTGAATCCGGAAGAGGATTCACCTAAATTCTCACCATTGAACCATACCACAAGTGGTTTCCTTTGGTGACACAGTTCTGTCGAGACGCGACCATGCATAGTCTCCGCTATGGGCAGATGGTTCAGTGATGCCTTGTCCCAGATCGATTCACCGACGTTGCGCTGGCCTCCACGATCACCAGATTTACCACCATGCAACTTCTTTATGTGTTGATACATCAAGGACTGTTTTTGCCTTCACCTAGCTGGAGGATGTGAATGACCTGGTCATTGCATGATTGAAACAGCGGAGTCCATATCTGAGAATATGCTGGCAAGTGTCTGGAGAGAACTGGAATACCGCCTAAAAATCTGCCGTGTCACTAATGGAAACCACCTTGCACATTTATAGTGTATAGATAATCTTGGAAAGATTAACTTTTCATGTTAATACATTTATGTGCTCTTTCTTGGTTATGAATACCAAGGTTATAATTTTGCACTATCCCTTTTGAAGCACCCTGTATATATTCAGATCACAGAGGTCTGCGCTCAATTCTCTTTGTGTACGGTTTCACCCATTTCACCTCCTGTCCTAAAATTCCAAGTTCATTGTGGAGCTCGGGATAACCTTATGTCTGTCTGGATCTGATTTTCATTTATGGTGTGCACGCTTGTCCCAGTGGGATAGCACTCAGACGTCTAGTTTCCACGGAGATACACAATTACCAAGGTCTTAAATCAGTTTATTTAGGAAATGGAAGCAGAAAAAGCATCTAATTTACCAGATTGGAGGAATAGTCAGGATTCAGATACTGGTATATTAAAATATAATGGCTTAATTGCTTGCACTGCATGTCTTCATATCAACTGTTATTGGATTAGTTTGTGGTTACGGAAGTTCCGTTATCACAAATTTCTGAAAAATTGTGCTTGTTCACTGTCCTGCATTTATAGCGTATCTTTAATGTATTGTTGTTTTAATGTTTTATACCTATTAGGTGTATTTATAAGCTGTGTCTTCACCTGTGCATGTGTAACAAGGTGGCACGGGGTGGTAGTCGTGGGAGAGTTCACGAAGTCACAGTCGGTGAATACCTCGGCACTTTGTACATGAAAAGACAAGTGAAGTCCCAGTCCTGCAGTACAGTCAGTTACCTCCATCACACGTTCACTTCGGTTGCAAGGGATCAGATCTCAGGAAGCACCACAAGCCACAGTTCTGTTCCTACCATAAAACTTTACTGAACACTGTGCAAACAAGACAATGTTTCCTGTACTTTCCCTGCAGCCTCTGTATGTTACATGCCACCACCTCTTGTCCTAGTCCCGAGCCCTGTATTTCTCCTGGGGCCGATCCCGCAGAGCCAGTGTCCGTCCACGCTGCCCCTCCACCAGGGTCAGCTTTTATCCCCACGACCGGGGAATCCTCTGTTCTCACTATGGTGCATGTCCTACCCTGGGCAAGCCTGCCCGGGCTCTGCTGCTTATACAGGAAGTTCTTTACCTAAGTACCTGAGGCTTTGCACCGTCCCCCTTTTAACTCCTCCCAACTGTTTAGCCCTCAGTATTCTGTCCCTAAGCTAAATAACACATTTTACATTACAGTAGTAAATGTCACAGCATAATACAGCACATTACAGGAACATTAAAAAAAAACGCACATTACATTAACATTAACAAACAACAAAGTGCGGCACATGTTACATGTGTACACTGTCCACAGGAGAGAGAGAAGGCAGTCGAGGGTCCCCGCCACCTCCTTACACATGAATCGACACTTTTAGGCTGAGGTCACATGAGTGTATATCACAGTTCATAGACAAACAGTGATGCCTGGAGTTACCCGATACAAACTCATAACCTAATAAATACATATGACACCGGAGAGCCGCCACCAGGCCAGACATTGCGGTATGTATACAATCCATGAAATACACTTGGGCTTAGTTTATATTTTGTCCAAGCCTTATATCTGAGGTGTTTGTGTAGAATAGTGTGACCACGTAGAGTGTACTGACAGATTTCAGCCCAAGAGATGAATGGCTTTCTATAGATACGACTGACCACATGCGCTAGGGATTGGTAGCTAACTGCGCACGAGGAGACAATTAAAATAATGGCTGTCTATCGAACAATTATTCTTCAGAGCTTAAAATGTCATCAGTGGTAGGACATATTCTAAAACTAGAGCTTGAGGCACCATGAATGCTTGTCTCGGCTCTGTATGGGGCACTGGCCGAGCATGCAAATGGCCCATCCATAAACCTCTAAAGGAGACACAATGATTATTTTGTGATTAGTGTTCATGTCTTTGACTATTTGACCAACTACTGTAGTTTTGCGTGTCTAAAGTGGAGGCAAGAAGAGAGTACCTGTTAGCACTCTTTTGGGTCTGCAAGATTCAGCACCAACTGAATTGTACTTGAACTTACCAAATCGGCATCGATTTTTAGATTGATGCTTGTTGGCCTTTTCTATTTTATGTTCACTGCATGACTGCTGGCATTGTGTTTAATGCTAAGTGCACACTGTGTCTGTGTAATTAACCTATAGTCTACGTCAGGAGCTTAAGTCCAAAGCAATGTATGCTGTAACGTTCCCACAGGCTCTCGTTCACCTGATGGCGGCCAAAAGTGTCTTCTTTCAAACTTTGAAAGGTATTCATCTGCATACTGATTTGTTTTACTTTTATAGAAATCTATGCTTTCATATACAGAAAGCCACTGGAAAGAAATGCAAATGCATCCCATGGGGGTTTGTTTTATTTTTTTTACACTGGGTCTCTATGGTGGACATAGGTATAGGCATCTATCCTGACTGTGGCTATGGAGTAGATGGGCCTCGGAGCGGGCGCAAATGCTATGTCTATCTAGCATAACTTGGCTTATTTGATGTGTTTCCTCATCACTATCTGTTGAGTCTTTTATAGGCTCCACCAATACAAAAAGCTGAAACCTTGAAATGTTGCAGCATTTAATTGAAGACTTTTAGCTTGAAAACCAAGGTGCCACTGTGAGAGGAGGCTCCCTCCAGCTTCCGCCCACCCAGTTGATTTTGACTGACAGTTCTGTCCCTATTTGTATGCAGAGGAGACCTGTCAGTCATGCCAAGCTGTCTGAGGAAAAATTGGAAGGACTCTCCTCGTTTTCAGACTCTTCTCTGCCAGACTGTTTTTTTTATTATTATTTTGTTTTTTTGTTTTTTAAATGCTGCAGAATAAAATTAGGCTTTCTGTAAAATTTGTCTTTCTGTAAGGAGTGTTCCTGTCTGGATTTTATGCTGCTTGTAGCTCTGATAGTTTCCTGTAATAATAGTGGGTTAAATGATGATGTCACCAGATATGGTTGAATCCTGTAGAACAAGTCTCTCTTGTTATGATGGGTATATTCTGTGTAGATCAATAATGTAGGAAAAGGCTATGATTGGTAACTGTTTATATCTATGGGGAAAAAAGCTTAAGAAACCAGTTAATGAATTCCATCCAATCTATAAAGCTTTTTTTTCTTTACAGTCCTTGGTTCTCATCCTTGAAGTGACTCTGATTAATTGGATGGCTGACCTTCACATTGCATCTGAGCATTGTGTTAATTAACTCTTACTGTGGGTGGCCCAAACATTCACTTCCACTTGCAATGGATTCTGCAGACGTCTGATCACTTTAGAAGTCTATGTCCCCGATTCATCATTGCCTTTGCACCTGTTTTAACTTGTCTCGTTTTGTGCCTTCTTGTTTTAATTTGCATCCATTTCATTATTTTATTTGCACCTTTTTTTTAAGTCTATTTTATTTGTCGTCGCCTGTGGGTTTTTCGTTTCCTATTTTGTGTGCAAAATGTGGGCAATTCCAGATTTTATTTTTTAGCCTTATTCATGAATTGATACTTTTTAAAAGTTGCTAAATTTGGTGCAGTTTTACTGGAGTCCTCCTTCTGGTGTTTTTTTGAGTTTAATAAAACTTTGGCGCAATTGTTGTGATTTTTGCTGGCAATGTGCGAAAGTTCCAAAGTGCGCAAAGTCCATTTCTGACATTGTGCCAAATTCATGAATCGCGTACGCCATTTTGATAAATTTGGTGCCAAAAATGACAACTAGTATTTTATAGCACAAATAAATGACTTTAAAACCCCCACAAATGATGAATTGTGGCTTCTGTATTAGTCTCTAACTTAACACCCATGTTAAAAATCAAGTTGTCTGTCATTTCTAGTCTGTTTCTGTTTTATTTTTTTCCCCCCTAAACTTCTAAAGATGTTACAGAAGAGCGTTCAGCTGTGCAGCATTAAAGGGGTATTCCCATCTCCAAGATCCTATCATAATATGTATTAGGTGTAATAATAATATTAGCATATACCTCCAATTAGAAATGTAGTATAGTTCTTCTGATAAGTTGTGTCGCTTACTCCAAGCGCAAGGAATTGCAGTAGCTTGGGTATTCATGTAATTTTGAGCACTACATGGAGGCACTACTTGTGTTGCACGGTTACTGAACAGTATTTTATTATTGCAGTATATGGTAGTGGCAGCACTGTATAGCATTGTTTTTAGATGATTAAATGGAAGCATTATTTGACAGTGGGTCCCATTCTTCACATTCTGTACATGGGATATGGATGCGAACTTCAACATGAAATATGTATAATATATAAGTCATATCCACTCTCTTGGAGGAAATATAAATTGAATGATTACATGTGCACTGTGTCTCTATGATAATATAAGGGTGCCCTGCCTGGTTCTACAATATGGCCACTATAGATAGTGCATGGATAATGGTAGGACTTGTACAATGTCACATGCCTCAGTGCCCCGCTTGCTGTGAATTTTCTCCTTGTAGCAGGCCGCTCCTCTGAGTTTGTTTCCTCCTGCACTCCTCAACACTGCTGCACCTACTTGTGGGATTCATCTAGCCTTAGGGACCTGTGGCTGGTCTCTGCAGGAATTTAACCCTGCTGTGTCCTGCAGAGGTCAGGTTCCTCAGCCTATTCTATCTCAGCAGGGCAAATCTCCCACTTTACTAGCACCAAAGCAACCCAGACCATCACATTACCTCCACCATGCTTGACAGATGGCGTCAGGCACTCTTCCAGCATCTTTTCAATTGTTCTGCATCTCACAAATGTTCTTCTGTGTGATCCAAACACCTCAAACTTGGATTCGTCTGTCCATAATACTTTTTTCCAATCTTCTTCTGTCCAATGTCTGTGTTCCTTTGCACATATTAATCTTTTCCTTTTATTAGGCCTCTTTCACACATCAATTTTTTACAATCAGTCACAATCTGTCAAAGTTGGAAAAAAACGGATCCTGTGCAGATTGTAAAAAACTGATGCGATGGATCAGTTTTTTTTGCTGGATCCGACTGCCCTACCTGGTAATAATAATTGGAGCATGCTCAGTTTAAAAAAACGGAATCCGTCGCTGGATCCTGTGCCCATAGGCTTCCATTATAGCCAAGGACGGACGGCGGCTGGCTCCGTCGCTGTCCGACTTTTCAACGGAGACAAAAAACGTTACTTTGTCCGTTGTCTCCAGACGACGGATAAACAAATTCTGATGGATCCAGCGCACGACGGACGAACTGTGAGGCCATCCGTCACAATCCGTCGCAAAATCATTTGTTGGATCGTTTTTTTTCACAAAACGATGGATTCTGACTGAAGCAAAAAAACTGATGTGTGAAAGAGGCGTTAGCCAGCATCCCGGAGTCGCCTCTTCACTGTAGATGTTGACACTGGCGTTTTGTGTGTACTATTTAATGAAGCTGCCAGTTGAGGACCTGTGAGGCGTTGATTTCTCAAACTACAGACTCTAATGTACTTGTCTTGTTGCTCAATTGTGCAGCGGGGCCTCCCACTCCTCTTTCTACTCTGGTTAGAGCCTGTTTGTGTTTGTATACACTGTTATAGGAAATCTTCAGTTTCTTGGCAATTTCTCGCATGGAATAGCCTTCATTTCTAAGAACAAGAATAGACTGTCGAGTTTCACGTGAAAGTTCTATTTTTCCTGGCCTTTTTGAGAGTTTAATGGAACCAACAAATGTAATGCTCCAGATTCTCAACTAGCTCAAAGGAAGGTCAGGTTTATAGCTTCTCTAATCAGCCAAACTGTTTTCAGCTGAGCTAACATACTTGCACAAGGGTTTTCAAAGGTATTCTAACCATACATTAGCCTTCTTATACAGTTAGAAAACACAAAGTACCGTAAGAACACTGGAGTGATGGCTGTTGGAAATGGGCCTCTATACACCTATGAAGATATTGCATTACAAACCAGGCTTTTGCAGCTAGAATAGTCATTTACCACATTAACAATGTATAGAGTGTATTTCTGAATCATTTAATGTTAGCTTCATTGGAAAAAACTGTGCTTTTCTTTCAAAAATAAGTGACCCTAAACTTTTACATGGTAGTGTAGATGTGTAGCCCAGCTGTGCCTGGAGTCTCATGCCCCAGGGGGATGCACCAAAGGTAACACCCACGGAGACCTGATATGCACACAACAAACCTTCACCATTCCCTAGAGCCACCAGACGGAGCCCTTTTGTAGTATATAAGGGTAGTGAAGTCATAGCAGACAGGCAGTCTAGCTGAGAACGAGTCTAGTCTAGTCACCTCAGAGTTGAGAGAGTATGTCAGTCTACGCCTAGACAAGAAACTTGTGAGAGAACCTGAATACTGCAGCTTTGAGCTTAGTTCAATGTGTGGAGGCTAGTATGAGTGGAGAAAGATAGCCACTTCAGCCTGGTCAGAACTGAGTCAACTGAGTGCAGTTTCAGTGAGTAAGCGTGCCGATGCTTTGAGAGCAGTGAAGAGAGAGAAGAATCAGCTAACTTCTGCTAGTGTGCTTAAGTTAACGGTCGGAGTAGGGCGAAAGGCGAGTGGAAAAGGAGAAGAGAGTAACAGAGGTTGAAACAGCATTGATAGCTTACCTCTACTCTGAATACCGGACACCGGGTCCGAGCTTGCTAGCATCTACACGACTAGTGGGAGATACCGGAGACCCTGCGGGACTTCAAGTCGCAGGGGCCCACAAGTGCTGATACATAACCGGGGTCAGGAAGACGGAGTCTAGCAGGGCCCTGCATACAGAGACACTGTTCTATCCAAGAGAAGGCCTTACCACAAAGTCAGGCGGGCGTATAAGTGAAGACAGAGTTAGACTTCGTTATATACAGGTCCGAAACTCACACTACAGGAGTAAGGAGGCCCTACACCTACTCAGTGGGAATACTGGACGTTCATCCTCCACCCTGCCAGCATACCAGGACGTGCCTGCTATCCCACCAGTAAAGGTACAGAAAGAGACTTTGTGTGTGTCTACCTTATTACTCCTGCGGCTGAACTCCCCTTCTCCGTCCTGCACCCCTATACCCCGTTTACCCTGAAGGACCCCAGCCTTGCCTGTGGAAGGCTTAACACCTTGCTGCCCAACACCAACCCTTCAGCGGATCTGCATAGCAGCGCTGGTCACACTGACCAGGTACCATAGGTGGCGTCACGATCAAACTGTAAATACTTTAATCCCCTGTAAATATCCCCCCCTTTTTAGGTGAGCGCCCAGGGCCACGGACCGAGCTGCGCTACCCGTGACATCCCCCATTGAAGTGAACGGGCTCGGTGCCAAGTACCCCACAGGCCCTGGCGGGCGACTCAACTGTATATATACTGCTATTCCTAGTTCAAGTCCCGGATGTAAGGCCTCCTCAACACAATTGTGTACATGTAGTTTCACTCTGGAAGAGTAGTCTTCATGCAGTAGTGCCATAACAGTTTCATGTCTTCTCCTGCTCATTTTAAGTTAGCAATCGCCTTTCTCTGCAAGGTCAAATTTAGAGTGCAACCACTGCAAATGTGATCTAAATCTGTACTACCTGCCATCCTGTGTGCCACACAGCAGTATCTTGGGATGAGTATCCCTTTTATATGATATGGTTATTTGTACACTATAATACAACAACATATGGAGCAGTGCTCTGACAGAAGGTGCCACAAAGAGTCCCATTCATCATAACACTTGCCCTGTCTAGATGTGACTTGTTGATTAATGTATGAAGTTTAATATACTGCTACACAGTCATAAAGCATGGTTATTTTCTACTAGAAATTCTTATGGAAACTCCTGTTGAATAGAAGTGCAGAGTCTTATTCCTATGGAGAACAGTAATTATAGGGTTCAGAGTGGGTTTGAATGGAAATGATTTTATTTTAGTCTTCAAAACAAACATAAACCACAAATCAAACTCTATAAAGAAAAAGAACATTGTATATATATTTTTTACAATGCATCAAATTATAGCATAATATTGTGGGTATGATTTTCAAAAGATGTATATGCAGTGTACAGAAAATAGACCCCTAAAATAACTTTTATTATTCTGTTAAAAAGTATATTACTCCAAAGACTATCTTCTAAAAAAAATAGTAGAGAAATAATCAATGTTATTCAGGGTTCAGTCTGGAACACAAGTATACACATGTAAATATGATTTTGGGGGTTCCCTGAAAAATCCCCACAGGAAAATTGCCCTCACAGAAAATTGCCCACACAGAAAATTGCCAACACAGTTTCAGATCTGATATTTGAGGTGCAAGGTGAGGATGTTCACATGATATGTGATCAACTTGTGATTTACAGTTGACCTAATGCAAAACTGCAAAAATGATGATCTGTGGTTTGTAGCAGTCTGTCATTATCAGCAAGAGATAGATATAGTCTGCTCTCATCTCTCACTGATTCTGCCTTACTCCTCCCACCAGCCCAAAACAGCAGCACATGCAGAACCAGCAGCAGTGTGATCCAGAGGAGCCATCACTGCTATCAGTACTCACAAAAGTATCACTGTATTATTCAGAGGCGGGCTGGGCCGGGGGGCAGAGGGGCAAATGCCCCCTGGGCCGGTGCCTCAGCAGCTGATGTGGACCGGTGCCTCAGCAGCTGATTCCCCGGTAGCCTGGTGTCTGATGCCGGGCACTGTGCATTTAAGCTTGTACAAGTATGACAGTGTGCGCATGATTGTAGGACTCGCCACTCACCAGCGCCCCGGAAAGCAGGAAAGGAGCATGTCAGCAGGAGAGAGAAGCTGAGCACAGGGCCGGCGGAGGGAGGAGCTCGCTGATATTCTCCCAGTGATGAGATGTCAGGACCAGGCTCACCTCTTGGTATGTTCACTCTGTCTGTAGCCGCTCTATCTGTGTGACCCGCACCACAATTGTGGGTTACCAGGGAT
>VIAB01000987.1:0-15424 GCA_009801035.1 Oophaga pumilio
CCTCTGCTCAGAACTCATCCCAAGCCCACTCACAACACAGAAGGAAGAGACAAAAGAGTAGTCCGGTAGCATTCCAAGGTCAGAGTACCGGGAGGATAACGGATCAGAGCTGAATGGGTTAAACAGGCGGATGGTCAGAACGAAGTCCAAGGTCAGTTAACAGATCAAGCAAACAGAACTCAAGGCACAGGAGAACAAACCTCCCAAGCTGAATGTACGTCTGGTAGAGTTCTGGGAGACACAGCTCAGTTAAGAAACATGGCAATTAGCTGGAATAATGAACACTTGGAGACAGCTGACACCTCACAGTCTCAGATTGGATAGTCGAGCTGTCTATCAACACACTGACAGCTCAGCACGCCCCTGTAGCAGATTGGATGGCAAAGCTGTCAATCAAAGTACAGACAGCTTCAGCACACCCCTGTACCAGAATAGACGGCCGAGCCATCTGTAACTGCATCCCAGACATACTAAGAGGTGGAACCGTGACACTATATTTTTTATAGGCCCCGATTCATCTTTCTTGTATAAGTTTTCTACTTTTTAGTCAAATATCCCTAAATGTTTATGTAAATTGTAGTGGTACAAAAATGTTGCAATCTTTGCCATTTTTATGCCAGTTTTGAGCAGCTCTGCCAACTTTTTCACAAGTAGGTGGAACTTTGCTGGAGAGTGTGGCTGATAATTTACTAAGACAGTAGCAGACTGTAGTGTATTTCTTCCGGTGACGTACAGCAGCTAAAAGATGTGCAAATTCATTAAGAGACGTGTGCCTCTTAATGAATTTGGTACATCTTCTTCCAGTGCACTCTCCTTCAAGGAACACTAGTGTTGATGAATCTGGGCCATAGCCTCTTAAATTGTTGGGTGGGATATTTTCTTGAATTTGTAATTTCACCCTCTCTTCCCTATCTATCCCTGGTCAAAGGAAATAAAAAAATCCTAACACAAGGACTAGCAGTGACCCCTTAGCAATGTTGCTTCTCACAAAGTTATTCCTACAGCCCCAAGCATTTAACCATAAAGTAATGAATTATTAGGTCGAATGAGTAAAGTGAGTTAACCAGTTTAAGACTTTTCTAGCCTGGAGATAAGGCAATTATTTAGTGATGTAAAAGCAGCAGGGGTGGGTGAAAAAGACCATTGCGAGACTTCAATCTTGTCCTTCATTCTCTATTGTAATCTTATATGTAAAGTAATTCCACACATTATATTTTTCGTTTCTGTCAGTAGCATGAAATATATGTATAAATGAGCTGAATCTTTTGATCTGAACCTTTTTCCGATTAAATGCATACTTACATTTTTGATCAGTATTTTGCATTCATTTTTTTAAATCAGTATAAATCTTCAAGATATTTGGAAAATACCTATGAAATATTTGAGACTGATCTGTCATTAGATTTCAGAATAGAAGCTGTATTCTTTATTAACCACTTTAAGACTGGGAGATTTTTCACTTTTGCTTTTCTTTAGCGTTTTTATTTTTGCTCCTTTCTTCTAAGGTCCATAACTTTTTTTGTATCCATGGAAATAGCCGAGGGCTTGGATTGTTTGCAGGACGAGTTTTAGTTTTGGATGACAACATTTATTTTATCACGTAATATACTGAAAAATGCAAACTAAAAGGCAATTCCATGATTGTTTTTCAGGTTTCATTTTTATGGCAGTCACTGACTGGTGAAAATGACCTGACAATATAAATATTCAAGTTATTATAATTAAGAGATAAAGGGGTCGATTCCTTGAAGCTTGTACACCAGGAAATTGGCGTAATAGCTTTGAAAAGTCGCAATACTTTTGTGCACCTCCCATTGCGCAAAAATGTTGCGACTTGTGCCGTTTTCACGCCTGTTTGAATCAGTTCTGCCAAAATGAGCAGCGCTAACGAGGAGCTGTGACGGGACCGGGCATGGCCACTCCCAGCTGTCAAATTCATCTAAAGTGACAACCATTTGTATGGCAGCAATTCTACTCCAGCACTTAAGTTTAGCACCATGTTCTCTTTCAACACTGGCATAAAGCGAGCTTATGCTATGCCAGTCTTGATGAATTAGCCCCAAGGATTTCTTTTATATTTCAGTGGTTTAAAAAGTCATCACTTTGTTAAAAAAAATTGATTTGTGACCCCATTTATTTTTACACTGGATAAAAGGGGGTGATTTAGTTAGTTTTTTTAATATTTAAAAGAATGTACCGTACTTTTGTTTTCAGATCCCTTAAGGAATTGAGCCTGCATTCATTTGATATCTTATTACTGAAATTACCTTTCTGCTATGAAGCCCAGCGATGGTTTGCACTTCATAGGAGGACCAAGATGTCAGGACTTCAGTAGGCCCCTGCTCTCATGGCAACCTATCGCTGACATTGGCATCTAAATGGTTAACTAATGGTTATACTAAGGCTATGTGGACACGTTGCAGATTTAGATGCGGATCTGCAGCGTTTTTGGACTCACGGATTTGCATCAAATCCGCAGTGTAGTGCACAGCCAATGTTAATGAATGGGAAATGGAGATTTGTTGTGCACATGCTGCGGAAAAATCCGCCAGAAAAGCAGCGTTTTTTTCCGCAGCATGTCCATTCTTTTTGCGGATCTGCAGCGTTTCTGCACCCATTGACTTCCATTGAGTCAGGCACATCCGCTGCAAATCCGCAGGTCTAAAAAAGATCTGCGGATTTGCTGTGGATGTGGGTGCGAGAAACGCTGCAGATCGGGAGCAGGGAAGTGTGTGGGCAGAATGTGGGTGGAGACTGTGTGCGTGAATGTGTGCGGGGGACTGCATGTAAGTATGTGTGCGGGTCTGTGTGTGTGTGCGTGTGTCCCTGTGTGTGTGTGTGTGCGTGTCTGTGTAAGCAGCCATTGTCTGATAGGACTACTGCTCCCATCCAGCTATGAATACTCACAGTGATAGCATTGCCGATGATGGGAAAGTAGTCCCATCAGACTATGCAAGCGTTCAGTAGCAAGAAAAAAAAACCATGCAGAACATAAAGAACATACATATAACATACATTACAGACAGTACATACAACATATAACATACAGTACATACTCACCAATCACCTAATCCCCGAAGCCCTCAATCTGCTGAAAAAAAAAAAAAATAAACACAACCGTATACTCCCTGTTCCAACGTAATCCATGTAATAACAACAGGAGATGTGACCGCTCTCCAGGGGCCTCCGGTGATACAATGAGGAAGGTATCCTTCCGCACTGTATCACTCTGCAGTCAGGTCACAGGAGCCCTGCTGCGTGGGAAAATTCTCACGCAGCATTGCCGTCAAGTGAGAAGATGAACTCCAGTGACCCCTCAGTGATAACATTGCAGGATCCATTGTCCCCTGTCATTGAGTCACTGGAGGCCATATAGAGCGGTAATAGGGGAGATCATCGTGGGACACTCGTTATTACATGGATTACGTTGGAACAGGGAGTATACGGTTGTTTTTATTATTTTATTTTTTTTACAGGGGATGAGGGGCGTCGCAGGAATTAGGCGTACAATAAAGATGGAAAAGTGTGGTGTTTTATTTCATTAAAATACTTTATTCTGGCTGTCTTTTTTTATAACCCATTTACAACTATAGGATTAATAATGAATCGGTGTCTTATTGACGCCTCTCCATTACTAACCGGGCTTGATGTCACCTTACAATAAAAAGGTGACATCAACCCCTTATTATCCTATATGCCACCGCTATAGGGCAGTGGGAAGAGAGAGGCTAAGTGCCAGTGTAAGGGGGTCCAGGGTATTAACTCTTTAAGGTTTCATCCCTAATTGTGTCAATGTATATATATATATGCTTTGTATATTGCTATGTAAGTATATATGTGGGGGTTTAATGACAGGCAGTCAGTGCATTCTAGGGGTCATTAGAGGAGGGCACTGGGAGACTAGTGTATATAGCCAGGGGTTAACTGTTATCTGCGAGGGATCACTAATGGGGGCACATTAGAGATCTAGTTAGTAAGTTATAAAAAGATGTCAGGCATTTACGGGGTTTGGACACTAGAGGGGGGCATTCAGCACATCCTTTTGGTTAGTGACTAGAGTTAGGGACTTGTTGCTAGGAAAGGATTGCCTCCAAGCGGTGATCTGTCAGGAAGTTCTCCTCATAGCAGAGATCAGTCGGGGGTGGACCTTGCAACTGTGAGGACATCCACGTTTCCTGGGCCCTAAGCATAGGGTAGGAGTAGTGGGGACCAGCAACCCCCTGAAGAAGCAGCTGAAGGATTCACCGTGGAAACGTGGGCCCCAAAGAGAGTGGGTTTACGTAGCTGTAGTCCAGTGAAGAACCACTGTGGGAATGCTCAGCAGAAGAGGTCGTGCTGAAGCGTAGAAGCGAGTGGGCCATTAGAAGTATCCGGGCAGGATAACCAGAGAGGGGTGGACGACCTAGTAAACGTGTCTTTCTTATGCTGGAGTGAAGTGTCTCCAGGGGAAGCAGTTGAAGTGCCGATTTCACCGGGCTCCTCGTCCCGTCAATACTTATTGGTCCATTCTGGTGTGGCAGCGGAGCAGAAGCAGCCTTGTGAAGAATGTATTGCTGGTATCGTGTAAGAAGTGCTTATGGTGTCTTGGATGTGCTGTGCCCGGAGGAAAATAAAGCAGAACTGTTTGACCTGATTTTGGACTCTGTCTCTGATTGCTCCGTATGCTCCCTCACAGGCGGAGAACATCCCCGCTTAATAGACACTGCAGAGGTAAAACACCACACAGCTTCCAGTGCATCGGCCCCACGGCCGTCTCTTTACACCAGAATTGGTTCATCTTAGAGATGTGCCATTTCTGGGGCGGCTGAGAGCTGGTGTTTGTAGCCAGAGGGGGGGGCTAATATCCATTGCCCCTTCCTAGGCTATGAATATCAGCCTGCGGCTGTCTGCATAGCCTTTCTGGCTATTTATTATAGGGGGACCCCACGTCATTTTTTTGGGGGGGTCTCCTTATTTTAATAGCCAATAAAGGCTATGCAGACAGCTGCGGGCTGATATTCATAGCCTGGGAAGATCCATGGGTATTACCCCCTTCCCAGGCTATAAACATCGGCCCCCAGTCGCTGGCTTTCCCTCTCTGGACTTGAAAATTGCACGGAAGCCTGCGCAATTTTTTTTCCATTTTTTTTAATTGAACAGATATTGCATTTAAGTCTGGGGGTCACACTTAAGAGAAACTCGCACGAGTCTCTCACATCAATACCCGCCACTGCCACTGGCACTCGGGGCCGGAGTGTGCGGCTGCATGTATTTCTATGCAGCTGAACGCTTCGATCCGAACCACTGGCGGCAGTGCCGGGTATTGAGGTGCGAGACTTGTGCTAGTTTCTCATATGTGTGATCCCGGACTAACGCAGATTTTTTCTATCTATAGATAGATAGATCTATAGATAGATCTATCTATCTATCGATCGATCGATCGATCTATCTATCTATCTATCTATCTATCTATCTATCTATCTATCTATGTGTGTAAACATTATTCTTCAATGAAGTGTGAGGAGGTTGGACAAAGAAATGACATCACAATTCTTTTTTTTGTTTGTTAAATAACATATCTTTATTTAGTTTACAAAAACGCATACAAATCCGCATGAAAAAAACGCATGAAAATGTGCATGAAAAGCGCAACAAAAACCGTGCAGATTTCTACCTGGGTTTTCTGCCAAGAGATGCAGATTCTGTGCAGAAAATTCTGCAGTCAAATCTGCAATGTGTGCACATATGCTAATAATATAACACAGCCAACACTTGCCTGGTACAATGCGGGCTCTCTTCTTGAGCCCTGTGCTTCCTCCCCTACTCCCATATCATGTATATTTACACTATATGGTCACAAAGGGGTTAAATTGACCTGTTAGACATGATTACGCTGTTGTGCTTAGTGAACTCATAAAATTTACAAGTAAAATGCTAGTTATATTCCGGGAAATTTAATAAAAAATAATAATTATATAACCAATCTGAAATGGATTTTTTAAATAATTAGACCAGCCTCATTGGGTCCAAAAGATCTTCTAAACAACATATGCCGTTTTTTAAGTTTTTTTATTGTAAAATATGATAACAAGCCCTCTTTAGATATGCAGGAGACCTTAGGCTTGATTCACAATGGGTTCTCTCACACTTTTCGGTAGTATAATCCTGTTTCGATTTATTGTAAATATAGAGCACAATTCATTTGCATATTTTTTGTGTAGTTTTTGTTGTTTTAGCCAAATTAATTTTTTCGCCAATGTAATTACTGGGCTCTTCAGATCCAATAGCCTGAACTGAGTATTACTAAGAACATTGATTTGCAGATTATGTCCGAATAGACCTTTAGAATGTCTGATTTTGAATAAGAAAAAAAATTGCATCAAATGTATGAAAACTTACAACTCATCTTCACACTGCCTGCTCTTCACAAATCTCATAAACTTTTCCTAGAACCTCCATGATTGCATAATTTAAAGGCAACCTGTTGACTGATTCATGCTAGCCAAACCATGGGCATCATAAATCAGACATTGGCTCCATTGTTGCAGCCAAGTATGATTTACTCTAAAACGCTACTTTGAAATTGTGCTTCTCCCCAACCGATCCCTTAACAGGAATCTGTCACCTCAATTTTGCCATATCAACTAAAGATATGGCTGAATAGTGCATCCCATAGCAAAGCTATCGATATTTACCTTATATCATGATACCTCCGTTTTCATATCAAAATACCTTAGTAAAGTTCGTATTTGGCGCTGTCAAACAGGGCGGTCAGGTCCGGAGGGTGGCGTTTTCTATGTCCTCCCCACCCCGCTCCTCAGCATCACTTGTGTAGGGCCCTATGTGAATCCCACAGACGGCGTTCGGCTTCCGGCAATTGCGCATTTCAAATTCGGCCCCGCGCATGCGCAGTGTGCTTTGCCCAACAGTGGGCAAAGCATAAAATCATTACAGTGCATGCGCAGTGCATCTTTAGTTGATATGGCAAAATTGGGGTGACAGATTCCCTTTAAACCAAAGACACATTCACACGTTCATTATTCAGTCAGTATTACATCCATATTTGTAAGCCAAAGTCAGGAGTGGAGCAATCAGTAGAGATGGGCGGACACCTGTATGTTCGGGTCCGGCGGGTTCGGCCGAACAGTTATAAAAAGTTCGGGTTCGGGTACCAGAACAGTACTCGTACCCGAACCCGGACCCCATTCATTTGAATGGGGGGACTGAACATCCAATGTTTGCCACGCTGTCATGTGCATGACAGCGCAGCAAACACCGCTTCTGAACGTTGGTGAAATCATCCCCGCCGGTCAGAGAGACGCGGTTCCCATGCTGTCAAATGAGCAATCATATATTTGTCTCTTGTCCTTAACGTAAGGTCAGTTGGTGCTGGATTTATGTTGGTACATTATTATTATAGTCATCTACAAACTGTAAAGAAAATACCCAAAAATTAGGATCCTTTCTGTCTTATTTCTCGCTTTCCCTCCTAGCTGTAGGTTGTTTTCTTTGTCATTCCTTTTAACAGATAATATGATTATGTGCCCCTAAACTGCATCTTTACAGCAGAATTAGATGATAAGAGAATGTTTAGCCATACAATATGGAAAAATCCATCAATAGTGTAACATGAGAGGTGTAGCTCTGCTAGTTGACTGCGTTTGTGAATGCTAGAATAAGTATCATAATGAAGCTTGCTCAGTCAAGTGAAAAATAAAAAAAATGAGGATCTCATGTTGAGCGGGTCTGAGTGAAAATATACGAGGTATGCCGAGGAAGGGATTAACCCGTCGTCTGCCTGTGGAAACTTCACGAACATGAAGCGATTGTTTGTATTGCAAAATGTTTGCCTACTCTGGGCAATTGTACTATATGGCTTTAATAGTATATAATTACCATTTTTGAAACAAATAATTTTCATTTATTTACCGGGCACTGATCCTTTTTTTTTGTATTCATTTATCTTGTTCTTCTCTGCCGTGTATGCCTTCAATTTCACATCATCTTTCCATTACCTCTCAGTGTTCATGTGATTTAAATGGGGAAAGAGGAGAAACTTGCTTCAATACATCTCTGATGATTCTCTCCCCCGACATCATCTGTTGGAGAAGAGACTGGAGGCCCCCAAACATATCAGCCAATACCACCAAAATTCTGCCCCTGCAGGGTCGGCTGACTTTCCTTCGCTGTGCGGGGTGTGCTTCCAATGAATCAATGTATGCATCTTTCATATGAGACTCCTCTACTGATGAACCCCACTCCCCTGACTTAGGACCCCCTTATTCTACCTGGATTCAGTCCTACCATGACGTGGGGCCCCCTTCTAGTTGGATCCACTCCTATACCCTCCTTCTACTGGCATCCACTACTACCCTGATTTAAGGCCCTGTTCTTCTACCGGGGTCTACTTGGGGCCCCCTTCTTCTACCAGATCCACTCCTATCCTGACTTGAGGCCCCCTTCTACCAGATCCACTCCTACCCTGACTTGGGGCTTCCTTTTACCAAATCCAGTCCTACCCTGACTTTTAGTCCCCTTCTACCAGATCCCATCCTATCCTGACTTGGGGCCCCCTGCTACTAGATCCACTCCTATCCTAACTTGGGGCTCACCTTCTACCAGATCCACTCCTATACTATTCAAAACACAGATTCCTATAGGAAAAATCATAAGTATGTGTACATATATTCCCTTTAAAATTTCAGATTTTATTTATATTGTCATAAAAACACCAACCCATTGAATGGTATAAATATAGCTATTATACCGATAAAAACTATACTGTCAGATACCCTACAATAACCCTTTTCTGTTTCCTACCTTACCGTGGAGGTTGGCACCCTAAAAGTACGATATGGCGCCCCCACTCAACGTAGGCTCTCCCTCACTCCCCTATTATACCCTCCTATTAAGGTGGGAAAACAATGTATAATTAGTCAGAGATGAAGGGAGTCTTGGAACTAGAAAATATCTGGCAGTAGTATTAATAACACAATACCTAAATCATGCAATAATAAAGCCCAAATATATTATCATAAATGCACAGGAACAATAATGTCTGATCATCATTATTGTTCCTGTGCATTTATGATAATATATTTGGGCTTTATTATTGCATGATTTAGGTATTGTGTTATTAATACTACTGCCAGATATTTTCTAGTTCCAAGACTCCCTTCATCTCTGACTAATTATACATTGTTTTCCCACCTTAATAGGAGGGTATAATAGGGGAGTGAGGGAGAGCCTACGTTGAGTGGGGGCGCCATATCGTACTTTTAGGGTGCCAACCTCCACGGTAAGGTAGGAAACAGAAAAGGGTTATTGTAGGGTATCTGACAGTATAGTTTTTATCGGTATAATAGCTATATTTATACCATTCACTGGGTTGGTGTTTTTTATGACAATATAAATAAAATCTGAAATTTTAAAGGGAACAGATCCACTCCTACCCTGACTTAGGACCCCCTTCTACCAAATCCACTCCTACCCTGACTTGGGGCCCCCTTCTACAAGATCCACTCCTATCTTGCCTTGGGGCCCACGTTCTACCAGATCCACTCCTATCCTGACTTTGGGGCCCCCTTTTCTACCAGGCCCCCCACTTCTATCTTGACTTGGCAGCTGCTCTTCTGCCAAGCCTACTTTGACTTGTGGTCCCTTCTCTTTTTGGACCCATTCTTTTCTTTATAGTAGATTCTACTGGCTGAACATGAAACCATCAGAGGTACCGTTGTAAATATTTGACTTATTAAAATGTTTTGTTCATTAATAAATACAATTTCTCAATTTTTTTAACATTAGTACAGAAAATATTACTTAACCATTTATTTCCATTTTACATTTTTTTATACCATGCACACCCCAGAAAACTAGGCTTTTTTAATCACATATACACAGTATTATGCTATTTAAATTGAATGTATATATATTTCACTTTTGCCTTTAAAGCAGACAATAAGATATACATTTCTAAATATCTACTTTGATATAATATGTTATTTTAACCACCAAGGTCGCAGTGATTTCTGCAGTGCAGATTACATGGGTAGTTACATGGTCAGCACAGGCAGATGCTGTACACTGGGTATGTGTCTGTCAAGCAGACGGCGTGCATTTTCTGTACAGATAGGGCTGAGATTACTCAGCTGATAATTCCGAGTCCGGCAGCATATCATTTTCAGGTTATGATCTCCCACCAAGCCATTTAACAATTTGATTTTAGGAGGTAGGTGAATTATTTCCATGAAAAATATATAAGCATGAGGAAGCAATTTTTCCCCCAGCGTGCAATTCCTTTGCGAGAATTTACATTCTTCTAATTTCCTGGTTTATCGCACCACTTATTGCACTCCTGCAGAGGTGCAGAATGGCATCAGTACCAGCATCACAGGGATGTATGATCTATGCACTGAGGAAGTATCTTCTCTTCACCGACACCATGTCCATTGCTTAATTTACTTACTGTGACAAAGATCTAAATGTCCCAATCAAGTTAATTTAATCCTTTTAATTCTGTAGGGAATTCCAGCACATTGCTTAGTACATGTGAAAATTAATGGCTACTCCACACAAAGCCATATAAAGCACGGCACTAACAGGACAAGGGATCTATGTGAATAAGAAATATACAGTACATAGCAGTCACGGTGCAGAATGAGACCAGGGACTATGGCTACCACATGTATTTAAATCTGAGACCTCAGAGTCACCTTTTATAAATAGCATATACAGTAATATTAGTATATACTTCCCCTATTGGAAATACTAATATACCAGTAGTGGTTTGTCGCAGGTCCAGAAAGTAGTGGAAAACTGAAATTCCCTTCGACTTCTCCATCGGTCCATCAGATCCTGGTATATTGTATGAAATAAGTGCATAGCAAAAGATATAATAGTTTTGGGGTCCCAGTGGCTTTCAGATTCATACGTGCCATGTGAAATCTGGCTTGTGAACAAAGTCTGCAATGATTTGTCCATACTAGCATTAAAAGTGGTCATACCGACAGCTGACTGCTACCTCTTCTGAGTCCCACGTGCATCGGAATGTCCAGCTAGTCCGGGCACTCTGTGTTATTAATGAGGAGAGGGGAGGAAGCTGGTCGGATATCGCTGGCAGAGTCTTATCTCCCATGAGAACAAAAGGATCGAGCAGTTGTTGAATTCACATGTCCTGTGTTCATCACCCACTTCAGGTCAACTCACAGATTTTCAATTGGATACAGGTCTCTGCTCTAGCTGGGCCTTTCCAAAATGTTAATCGTCTTCTGGTGAAGCCATTTTTTGTTGATTTAAGGTCGTTGTCATGCTGAAAGGTGAAATTCCTCTTCAGATTTTTATCAGAGACCTGAAGGTTTTGATGCAAAATTGACTGATATTTGGAACTGTTCATAATTCCCTCCACCTTGACCAAGGCTCCAGTTCCAGCTGCTGAAAAATATCCACAAAGCATAATGCTGCCTCAACCATGCTTCACTATGGGTATGGTGTTCTTTTAGTGATTCATAGCATTGACCAACTATCTTTTATTGGCATGACCAGCACACTGCATTTTAATCACAATTGGTGATAACCACAATGTGGAATATATAGTCAACTGTTACAGGTCAGCATGAGATTTCTGTCCAAGAACAGTATATGGCCCATTGCTCTACAATATGCTTCTCTTTACAATCCACCAGTAATTGCAAGCTATAAAATCAGACTCTTATATGCAACCTAGAAACTTCTAGCTAATGTTAAGGTTGCAGAGGCCAACCTTGGCTCCTATAAGGCTATGCATATAGGCCCCAATTAATAAAGATTGGCATTGTTCATGCTGGTCTTCATGAGTGTGTGTGGCAGAGTCTGAGATGCCTGATTTGTTAAGAGGCTCATGCCTATTAATGAATTAGTCTCATCTGAAAAATGGAGTGCGCGTCACTGTGCCTTGTGGGAATCTTACTCCTTTAAGGAATTGGAGTAAGATTTCTGAGTTCTGACGTAAGGTACACCACCTCTCATCATGAATTAGATGAGTGGGTGTCACCACTCCCCGTCCCACCCCAGCTTTTTTAACTGTGGCAGAGGAAGCTGAAACTGAAAACACTAAAAGTCGCGACATTTTCAATGTTTTACGTATTTTTACGTATTTAAGTATTTTACACCAGATTTCTGTCATAAGCACTTTGATGCCATAATGTCCACCCTTTAGCATGACTCTGCAAGATGCAGATATTTTAAGTAGTATCAGGCAGATAATAACAATGAATGATGTTTTCTTCAGCAATATGTGAAAGTGAGACTATGACTAGTTGCTATTGATCAGTTCACGCAGTTTTGGGCTCTGTTCAAGTTTGCATCAAAGATTCTGTTTTTCCATTCTGTGATAAATACAGAAAAATGCAATTCATGCAAGGAAAAGACACATGATGGACACCAACGACACCCAGTGAACCGCTTTGACAATAATTGGGTCTGTTGACTTTCTGTCATTTTATCTGAAAAAATAGAGCATGATGTGGCACTTTATCTTCTGGTTATAATTGCAGAATGTGTAAAGGAGCCTCCACTGAGTATTTTTATTAATTGCTCTCTCAAGCGACTTTTAAGAATAAGCTGTCTTAGATGTTTGTTGAAGAGGAATAATACTATTTCTAGTGGCTAAATGTCTTGTGTTCTGCATTTTTAGCAGTTTTTCCCCTTTGCACTACAAGTTTCAGTACTTTTTGGCCAGATTGATAACTGCATTTGCATTTTTTTATCTAGTTTTTTTATGATTTTTGCCTATTTTTCAGTAAAGCCTTATTCTTTTCTTAAATTGCACCTTTTAAAAGTCTGTTTTTCTTTTCTTTTTTTTGCTATTGTGGGTAGGGTTTGAGGTTTCCAGTTGTTTTCGCCGGATTCATCAATTACGAAAAAGTAGCCAAAAATCTTTGCTTATGTACCCTACTTACCCTCCGGAGTGAATTTATGTATGTCTGTTTCATGGAAATTTTGTAATATTTAGTGAAAAATTAGACTTTTTGTTCTAAACAGGCACAAAAAAAGTAAAACAAAAAGGACAAAAATGAAGAACCTTTTTAATGTTGCACAAAATTTAAGAACCATGTGAGTCATTTTGAAGAATTTGGCACAAAAAAATTAATTGTTACCATAAGTCAAAAAATGAAAAGTTTTTTATCAGACCGTTTCTTCTTTTCCGTTTTCCAAAGGCTTTTATTAGCAGAAAATGTAACTTGATCTCTCAAAGCAGACAGATTGTAGACAGATTAGAGCAATTTTTAGACTGAATAATCATTGCAGGGAGAGAAGTGACTGATAAGTGGAGAGATGAAAAAAAACATATTTCTCTGTAATATGTTGTAAAGTTTCTTTTCTTTACTTTTGTTGTTCATTTATGAACAAAAATAGGTTTGGTTATGTGAAGTCGGGACCGCCACCATTTTGTATAGGGCCTGTACCAGCCTCCATTTTGTCAGTTCACACAGCCACAGACTTTTAACTACACAGGGCCTATTAGCATATTCAGTACGACCAGCTTTGATGTCCACTATGAATCAATAGGCCTTTACATGCTAATTGGTTTAGGCCAGGGTCTGAATAAGATGGTCAGTCGTATGGTAAATAGCTCAAGCTCAAGCCATTGTTTCCTGCTCCATATGAATTGCAGGCCAGTTAATATGCGGGCTTCAAAGAAAAAGGGGAGGGGCCTAGCAGGGTTAAGAGCTGTAGCCAGGTACCCCTGTGCTGATTCCATTTTCACACACAGAAGCACCAGGGACAGACTTGCCAAATGGAGCTGCAGCACATGCATTGGGGACTGTCCAGCAACTGAAGACTTTCACCTGGGGAACGCAGAGCTACATGCCTCCCCATGACCATACAACCCGGTAATATTGATTTATAGCTTATACCTTTAAGCCTTGTACATTATTGTTGTATTCTTACTCTGACTGCAAATCCATTGTAATTACGTTGTATAGCTTTACTGTATATTCCTGTAATTATCTAGTGCGCCCTTAAGGCAAATTAAACCATAAAATTAATCTTGGGCTGATGCTTTTACTCTGATCACGAATCTTAGAATACCCAGTGGGTAACAGGACACCTTCCCCGGCGGCCATTTGCTCTAGGTGCAGTTCTCTTACTGACCTGAGAGACAAAGGGGGGCGCCGGAGAGCTGTACCTGTGGAGTTACGTCACATTGGTGACGTGGGAGGAAGGGGATCGTCCCCCACATTTGGTAGCGGAGGTGGGATCAGAAGCTGTGATACCCAGGCTACCGTGGGGCGGTCGGCTTAGTTCCTCACAGGTTAGTATCTAGTAGTAACTAAGAATGTTTTGGGGGGCATGTTGAATCCCTCTTGAGCAGTGCAGATGATATGTACTGGAGTAACAGAATATCCACAATCCAGTAATGGAGGATTGTACTATCGGGACAGACTCACTGTAGACATCGTCCTTAAAGGCACCAAGTCTAGAAGCAGCCAAATAAGGAACATGAGTGGATGTGAAATAAAAAGGCAGTTTTTTTAGTCTCAAAGCAATTAACTCCTTTAGGTTTTATCAGTTGCTTAACAAGCTCGAAAAGCAAATGTTTGCCCAGGTGGCCCTGCTTGGCAACCTTCCCATTCCCAGAGAGAATATTTGTATGGTGCATACCCAGGCTTCTACAGACTAGAGCGAAACATAGATAACTAGAACAAGTGTAATATACAGCAAACAAGTGGATATCTTTCCTAAAAGACTTATAAGGGAGCAAACACATGAAGTGACCGCCATGCGCCGGACAAAAAGCGATAGTTATTCTGCCTTCATACACGTTCAAACATTTGTTTATTGTTGAACAGTATAGCACATGCGCGGTAAAACTATAAAAATACAAATGACATAGATAAGTATTGGGCAATAATCACACAGCTGACACTTTATAATTAACAGGAAAGTATACAGTATGATGCAAACTATAACATGGAAATACACAGGATTCTAATAACATCTCCTATGCACTGATTGGTCGATGTGGTGTATCAGGGCTGTCATCTATGCCAGAATGTTGACGGATGTACTCTGCGACGCGCTGCGCTGGATCTTGCTGTTCTAGATCTGGTCCGCAAATGTTGCTGCGTCTCTCACAATCAGGTTCCTTCATAGCTTCCAAATACTCTGCTTTAGCAATTGCAGCTGGTGTCTCTTTGTCTGCCACAAGTTTTTCTATCTCTGCTCGCAAACGTGCAGTTTCCATTTCTCTCTCTGCTTGCAAACGTGCAGTTTCCGCTTCTCTCTCTGCTTGCAAACGTGCAGTTTTAGCTTGCAGGTGTGCGGTTTCGGCCTCTCTCTCTGCTTGCAAACGTGCAGTTTCCGCTTCTCTTTCTGCCTGCAAAAGTGCATTATCTGCATCTTGCTCCGCCTGTCTCAGCTTTAGGTGTTATGAATGTGCTAGAGATGGTTTCTGAGCAGAGGC
>VIAB01000987.1:41235-65725 GCA_009801035.1 Oophaga pumilio
GTGACTCTAGGTTTTAGCACCTGTTCACATTAGATCTATGTTTGAATGTGCCGGTCAGTTTTTGATATAGATTTTAAAAAATAGGCCCAGTCACTAAGGGGTTAAACTAATCTGAAATGTATACAAATAAGTTAGAGTTTTAACAAATAAATGGCTGAATCTGAATAGAATTTGGGTCAATTTGACAGACGGCATAGACTCAGGGAATATTATTTAATGGCCATTTTTTATTGTAAGTTGCAATGTTATTTACGTGAAATGACTTATCATAGGGTTATATAAAGCCTGCGGATGGCATTCGATTACAGGATCTAAACATGTACAATAATTATTACTTATCAACAAATCACTTAAACTAAAAATGGTTATCTGTTGTATATACAATGAGATAGAAACCTTTTATTTCTGGTCTTAGTCTCTTGTAGAGTGTGTTCAGTGCTTTGTGCAGTGGTGAAGGACTAAGACAGCAATTCCAGAAGTTAGCAGAGTTCACTTTGCAATTCATGTAAGCTTTATTAAGCAAAGTATGGCATATTCATTCAACCAGGGAGGAGGGGATTAATCCTGCATAAGTAATTTTAAAACAAGTTCTTTCTTTCCCATTTCTGTAAACTATTTGAGTTTCCATTTTCAGGATTACTGAGATTTCCGTCAGTCAGATTTTAATTTTAGTTTCATCTGAAATGGCTTATGCATAAGGGTCCAAAGCTGTGCATGGAAGCGCCTTGTGAAAAATGTAATTGGTGTGGAACAGTGACATAGACAGAATATATCTGACAAGGTCCAAGAAATGAGGTTTGGTTCCACAGTTCGGCGTCTCAGCTGGAGATTAGCAGAATCTTTATTGCAGATACAAACTATAGTGTATTAACAGGAGAAATATAACCTTTGCATTAATCAGGAACAATGGCACAGCTAGTGTCAGAACTCAGTAAAACTTGATAACTTTAACCTAAAAATATAATCATAATTCCTGATGCTGAAAGCAAATAATGCATGATTGGGTTTTATGTGAGGTCTAATGGGCTAGACTTTAACAAAAGAATTAACTGTGATCTCCACCAAAACCAAAAGGAAATGTTTAAAATTGTATTGGATATATATAATATCAAGATATTATTCCCTTATGCTACTATATTCTGACTGATGAAATACAGGACCAATCCTTGGCAGAACACCGAGCCCACTGGGCATTAACGACGCAAGGCAATCAAGGTAAATATGCATTATACATGTCAAGCCAAGGATGGGAAAGACAATTGACCAATTCTGATTCTGTTGATCAAGCTTGCCCATGCACCATGACCTACATTCTGATGAAAAAACTATCAACATTTGCGCTTTTCTCACAATGGGCTCAAAGTGCAGGAATATATAACTGGAGTCTGTACATGACTAAATGTAGCTATAGATGTAATGTGTGCCTGACCCACCAGTAATCTATATCATGCCTTCTTCATAGCACTTCACAATATCTATTAACTGCAGACATCAGCAGAAGAGGGCCTCTGTGCAAGAACAATATATGGCACCTGTCACGATTCCTCCACTTATTGAGTCTTGAATGCAGTGACTGACAGCTCAGTCATCCAATCTAGTGCAGGGGCGTGCTGAGCTGTCGGTATTTTGATTGACATCTCGCCGTCCAGTCTGAGACTGGGAGATGGTGAGCTTCCTTCAGGTGTTTTCCGTTTCAAGTCATTACCCAGCTTCTTAGCTAAGCTGTCAGTCCCAGACCTCAGTCATAGTATTTTCTCAGTGGATGGAAATGGTTTGCCTTGTATTCCTATGCTCTGTTGTTGATCTATTGCTGCCTGACCTTGGACCTCGTTCTGATCCTCCATTTGCCAAGCCCCTCTGCCCTGATCCACTAATTCACTATCTTACTAGTGTCCAGATCTTGGACTGATACCTTACTTCACCTTTGTGTTTCCCCTTTAGCTTACTACGAGCTCTCTTGGTACCTGACCCCAGAATGTTTGACTACTCTGCCTCACGGCTTGTCTGTGAGTAGTGACTAGCGTCACAGGCCCTTTCCAGTCCAATAACTCATCACAATGAACAATTTCACCTGCTTTGGGGGTGGATACAGGCCCCCTTACCTCTTGAGGCCCTCTGTGGCTGCACAATTTGCATCAACGACATGTCCACCCCTGATATCTACAACTTCATCTACATTTACTTTGGCAATGCATCTGCTGGAGGTCTGAAGTAGATTGAAACGTGACACTATTGTTTGACTTGCACAATAAAAAAATCAATCTTTCAAGCTAGCTATAAGGCGTGCCGGATTGTTTCTTCTTGATTACTATGGTGCGGTACCCTTCCCTTGCACCCACCGAGATGGAGTGACGTGTACCCTCTACATCATAATGTGTGTACATAATGTATATCAGGAATGCATGAACATGTCCTGTGGTTAAATATTGGTTTGCCCCAAAATATAATTTCTTCCTTAGTAAGGGGCATATAAATACATTATTGACAATGTCACTTTAGAGAAATGTTTGGTCACCTGCAGTTTCTCAGGTCTTTACATGAGAAGATTTTGTCTAGTTCGGACTTTGCAAGTCCTTACAATACGCATAACCCAATTTCAGTCTCCACTATGGTGGCAATTCTGGCATGGACAGACTCAAGTAATCTGAGAGGACTGTTTTCAAGCAATCGCCCAGCAGATGTCACAGATTTAAAGGATGTAGCAGTTAGAAAGTTCAATCAGTTTTTCTTATGCCAATAAGCTCAAAATTAAATAGGCATTATTTTGACATCACAGAGGAGGCGAAAGAAAACTTTTCTGGTCCACTACATGCTTCAAAGAGCTCAATGCAGAGATGGCCACTTTTGCAGGTTATCTCTCATTAAACTACATTAATAAACGTTAGAGAATTAATTTGGAATCTAATCTTGTCTATCAGGCATTTAGGGTATATCCTTTAGCAATGCTTGAAATGCGAATATCCCTTTAAGTAAATGACAGTCAGCCAATAAGATTGTGTAGGACCCTCTGATGATGCCAAATCAGTTCTAACCTATCAAGTTGTGGACTCCACAAGTCATATGAAGGTATCTTCCTTTGTCTTGGTTGCCATTAATAGAACCTTTAAGTCCTCGAAGTTGTAAGGTGGGGCCTCAATGGAGCTAACTTGTTTTTTCAAGACATTCCACAGCTACTAGATCTATTTGAGATCTAGGGAATTTAGACCTTAACTAACTGTTTGTCATAATCCTCAAACCATCCCTGAACTTATTTTTTGCAGTATGGCAGGATGCTTTACGACTAATCACTATATATTAGTAACACAAGACCTGCGATTTTGGAGATGCTTTGACGCAGTTGAGTAGTCATCACAATTTTGCCAATTTCAAACCTCAGATCCTTACATATGCCCATTGTTCCTACTTTCAAAACATCTTCAAGAACAAACTGTTCACTTGCTGTCTAATATAAATGGAACTTAAAGAGAACCTGTCTCCAGTTTTTTTGCCTAATAAACTATGCCAATCACCTTTAAAATTAAGCAAATAGGGTCCCTACAACCCCTTTATACTCTGAGTTGCCTTTCATACCTCCAAAATAGTGTATAATTCATGTTTTACGCTGCATGTAAATTGCGTTGTTTAGTCCGATGGGCAAATCCAGATCTCCCTTTAACAGGTGCCATTGTAAAAACAAACAATGTTATTAATTTCATCTGGGGGGGCATAAGGGGTAAATTTTTTCCTTGTGTAGAGTGCTTAGTTGGGTAGGGAGACATAAAGGCCAAGCCATGCAATGCTCCCTTGGGAAAATAAATATTCAAATACCATCTTCACAAAGGGTCTCTAGTGCCGTTGTTCTCTGTTAAAGGCCTCTCACCTAACCAACATGGTCTCCTGTTTTGCTCTTAGGACTTGTCTGCAAAGGGAGGTTCTGGTTTGGCTCTATGTCCTAAGTCATGTAGCTAGGCTTTTTAAAGGGTTAATATTGTCTTTTAAGATTACTACCTTCAACATGTAGCCTTACAAGCTGTGTTCTCTTCCTCTGTGAAGAGATTATTTGCATATTAATTTTGCTTATCAGTGGTTTTAATGTTATGGATGATTGGTGTATAGTGTATCTTATACTGATTAGAACCAACTCTGATTTGTCATACAATAACATCTCTCCCTTTCTTAGCATAAAACTTTCTGACACAGGACTTTACTTTGCCGCAAGGCATGGTGTGTACTAGACAATTGTAGAATAAGCAGCGTATTTTGACACTAAGAAGAAAAATGAAATAACAAGAGATTCATTTTTACATAAAGTTTTATTTAAAGTTTTCTTCCTACAAGCAAGCTGAATTTATACATTCTGATACTGTACAAAATTTACATCCTTTTTATGATTTGTTCAATAACACCGCTTTCCTTGGTCATGCCTTCTTGAAAGATAGAAAGCTTTAAATTACCATGGTAAAAAAGGAACCATTCAAAGGACAACAAATAGCCTTTTAAAGTTAGAATTCAGAAGATTGCACATTTCATTAGACAAGTCAGGTGACAGCTGCCGTAAATTGTTCCGAAAGAAGTCTTCCAACAATTTTAATACTAAGCAGGAATGCCTCACTTTGTGCCATTGCAAATTGCTTTTGCAGTTCTCTTCCAATGGAAAAAAAAATAATCTATCTTACCCAATGTCTTTTTTTTACAAGGAAATTGGAGTCCTTGGGATAAAAAAGTAATTTTTCTGTGTCACCATTTAATACAAAAACAACATAGATTGCACTTTACAGGAACCATAAAGAGGGTATATAAACACACCAAATATTTAGGTTTAATGCTTATTATGGGGCAGTTATTATATTGCAACTTAATTAAACATAACATTGAAAGAGGGTAATTACATTTGCTGACGCATTGATTTAAGCAGTTTGTCATTTATGTGTGAATATATTATACTTTTGCAGAACAGATTGTTCCCTATTGTAGTAGGGAATGGGTGGGGAAAGCCGGCCTCTCATGAATACTTAGATGTCCTGCTTTACCGCCCTGGCATGTGCGGCTGCGAGTAACCTGTAAGTTGTGCAAAACTACTAAATATTCACATAAGTGACTCATTGGTGGAATCAGGGCACTCAACGCTCCTTCATATTGCCCTTAAAGTGAGCAGACTGACATTCCTGTAAATCAATGGAACACATAAAACAATATTAGAAGACAATCCCCGATACAGTCCAAAATTCAAGTCCATGACCGTGTTATAGTATGCCCTGAAAGCAACAATATTGTAAAAATAAAATAAAAGGTATTCTCATTAAAATTTGCATTTTACAAGTGGCATACAGATGTAATACTTTATTAGGCTTCCTTCACACGTCCGTATAAAACATGCACCAAAAATAAAAACGGTACCGGTGTCGTCAGTGATTTCTCCGGTATGGATAAAGAAAAAAATAAATGACAAAGCTTCTCCTATATCTTGACAGGTCTGCGTGTGTTAATTACAACATGAACTAATAAGGCCTCATTCAAACATCAGTGATTTTCATATATGAGAAAAACATAGAGCGTTTCATCAGTGACTTTAGTAAGGGTTTATCTGATTTTTATCAGTTTTACTTGTATGTGAAAGAAAAAAGTTTCTCCACCTTCTCCTATGCAACAATTCGTGAAAATTGGATTGCAGCTGAATGACATCCGAGTACTGTCCCATTATTTTTTCACAGACCCATAGATTTACAATGCCGATTTAGACCCGACACTCAGAACAATATCGGTCACGTCGCTGCAATTTTGAGTGAACCGCTCAGACCCATCCTTTGTTATAGGTACGAATTCCAGCAGTAAAAAATGCACATAGCGCTCGTGTAAGAAAAACGGATGTCTGAATGAGCCCTTTAGAAAAATGTTTTGAAGGTGCTTTGTTTTCACCTTTTTGATAGCTTTATTTTACAACAGGTGTTTGTTACTCATTGAAGTTAATTACCGTATATTATATAAATGTGGTTATGAAAATCTGTACAAAATTTCTGGACACATGGGACAATTAGATGATCATTAAACTGTTGACTGTGCCAATTCATAAATTAGAGGCAAACTACCAAAATTCATATGATTGGCCAAAAAGCTAATTTTTCTAATATAACTTCCTGAAAAAACAAAACAAAACACATACTCAGTTTGTAATGGTAGTGAACAAGGTTATCCGTCCTTAGGCCTGGGTCACATTTGTGACTGCAATGCAAGAAACTTGCGCGAATCTCTCACCTGAATACCCAGCACTGCCGCCGGCACTCGGACCGGAGTGTGCGGCTGCATGTATTTCTACACTCGGACAGGAGTGTGCGGCTGCATGTATTTCTATGCAGATGAAAGCTCCGGTCCGAGTGCCGGCGGCAGTTCCGGGTATTGAGTTGAGAGACTCGAACAAGTTTCTCGCATTGCACTCACAAGTGTGACCCCGGCCTTAGGCTGCAAGTCTGCAGTCACTCTATCCTCACATTGCTCTCACTGTGAGGATACTATGGTGTCGGCGCCAAGAGCAGGAGGTCATTTGACTACAAACAACTATGTGATTTGTAGACTTCAGTCCACATTACGACTAGACTGTGTCCGGCTTTGCTCATTACACTTCCATTGAGCTAGTTGACATATGAAAGCATGAATGCAAATAACATACTTGTGGTCATGTTGCCGGAGCCAGACCAGAGTATCCTCACAGCACGCAGGATTCTTTTTACTGATGTAGCGTTTGCTTGATCCGCCATAGATGTAAACTTTCTCTACATGCTGCTTCTGTTTTATTAAAAAAAGACTGAGCTTCTGCCACCATCAGTGCAGCATTACCAGCAGGCAGTAGTAACATCTATTGGAACCCAGAATAAAAGGATGACAACCAGATGATGGAAGACTGATCCCTCACTCCTGATAAAGTCAACAGGAAGATCATGGATCTTAAATGATTCCATTCTGGCGGCTAATATTAGGGAGTAGTTAAGATCTTACTGCATGCCATTTACAGGCTGGCAGTAGAGAATTTTACTCGTGTATACAGAGTAATTTGACTTCTGTGTCAGAGATCAGGATCCTATTTAGCTATATAGAAGAATTCATCAGTAGATTGTGTTGGACATGAAAGCTACATGGTTTATATGGTGGACAGTCCCTTTAAGTTCCTCCTCTTTGCTAAGATTCATTCCCACGTACGATGTGTGCACAAGTTCTTCTCAATACATATATTCTCCATGACGTTAATACCTCTGGAGTACTTTTTTCTTATAACTATGTGAGTGAAACTCCCAAAATTTTTATTTTGGGCAGCCGCCCAATTCAGGCACCAGATTCAGTTGTGTCCGAATAAAATTGGTCTGAATTCAAAAGTGCCATCAAAATACGATCTCTTCAGACTCCAAAGTATAACACACGGAGGTGAGGCAAGGGGCTAAAATATAATAAATATCATATACCCGCCTGTCTTAGAACCACCCATCACCTGTCTTTACACTGCCCCAACTCCACGGATCTCCACACTCGTCTTAAGCTCTTCTGATGGTGAAGCCCATGGTTGGCCTTATGCAGTTATTTTGTGATGACATTTGTCATTGGAAATGTAAGAACAGGTAAGTTTCGGGTCTAGGACAGATGTCTATGTTAGTTTTATTATTTTTAACCCCTTCCAGGCCCTAAAATGAAAACAGCAAAATGACAGCAAGCATCCAAACTCTTCTGGAAATTTCTAAAGAAAAGGTTTAGTTTCGAATTGATTTGCTCATCTCTACTTTTTACTCTATGTTGTGCTGTTCTTCTGTTGTTCTTCCTGAATGTTTGTAAATAAATAAATAGACAACCGGGCAGTACCAGGGCTCTGTCCCTTCCAAATCTGACCCTGTCATCGTTGATTGGACAGTATCTAAGTGTATAGGGACCAACTGCCAACTGGTAAACAAACGATTGTCAATTTTTTCTTTAACTTTCTAGGAGCATTGACAAAGGCATTGCCACTAAGCAGAATTTTAAGGAAAGATTACCTATCTAGAATTCTAGCATACACTTAAATGGACATGTCAGGGGAGGTGAAAATCCACTTTAAATCATATGCAGGACCAGTTTATGGGGAACTAACAAAATGCCAAAATTATCTAGCACTTGGCTACCATATCGCTAGTACTCAATTGTCTGAAATTATACAGAAAAAAATATATGAATTACAAAATTATGTGTAGATTAAAGAAATTCTTGAAAGGGTTCCCCTCATCTGATCCATGTTGCCCAAACCACAAGCAGAGTCAATCAATTTTTCTCTGAAATGCTCAGCGCTGCAAGAGGTTATTGACAGGAATCTCTCTATAGGAGAGACCTGCCAATCACCTCTAACAATGCTTGGAAAATCCAGTCCGGAGGCAGCGTTAGACTAGTCAGGTCTATTCCTATAGTCTCTGCCAGATCAGACAATAATATACCTGGCAGCAAACGTGTAGCTAGGCTCTGATTCCCGCTGCCCGTGGTTTGGCCAGCACGATTCAGCTGACAGGTTCTCTTTACAGAGTTACTTCTTATAAATGTGCAGATTAGTTCAACCCTCTGTGAAATGACAAGAAGAGCATTAATGGTCGAGGGAGCAGTGACCACAATAGACCAGCATTATGAGTCCATGTAAAAAAGCAGTTTCGGCACATAAGTGACTGGTTCATTATGTGTTGAACCTGTGTCCTTAAGATAATTTACAATCAGATCTTCCTGGCACACAAAGGAGCAAAATGTACGTAGAGGTTGATTCAGTAGAATGCACGGCTGACATTCAGATTACATCCTGATGTTGAACCTATTAATACTTCATGGTTGTCTGCCTATTAAATTATATTTTTCCTTCAACCTGTAAAATGTGAGTGCATGTAGAACCCTGTAGGTAAAACTGATTATACTCTATAATTGTAAAAGGAAGGGCCCTTTGCACTTTTATGCACATAATAAAATGCAGTACATCAAGAACAGATGCCAGTAGATCACTGTCTTAGATGAAAGTCAAAGGGAATTCAATAAGTTAGGATAACACAAGACTGTGAAGAAGAATTCGGCAGAACACAAGGCGTAGGCCAGATAGTTCAGACATGTAAATTATCCTCAGCAGTATCTGTTGGTTGCAAGCTCCTTAAGCCAAAAATATCTGAGATTTTATAAATCTCACTGTGAAATATAAGCTCACATATGAATCATGAGCTTGTCTAATGTCCCATTTCCATCCTTTCTCTCATGAATGAGCTGAATCCTTTCGAAATGGCAAGAGCTTTATACCATGAAATTAAAGACCGTATCAAGAGAATCTCAAAAGATTGTAAAATTGGATGCAAAAATTTCAAATATGTAACTCAGGTAGTAGTAGTATTCCAATTTTATCAATTGTTTTTCTATTTTATAATAAGACGTATAGTTGGGGCTCTAATAAGTGTGCAATAATGCAAACAAAGATCTACTTGTGGTCATGAAACACAACATAAAAATTAATGAAAACATGTCCTGATGGACACAAACAGAAGAAGACCTCTGACCAGGGCCCCATATGGGCTCTTTGCAGTCCAATAAATGTGTTTTTGACATAAGCTGTTTACTGTTCTGGAGGTGGCAGGTGGTTCCTTACCACTTAGGCCCTGTGCGGCTGCACATGCTGCTCCAACAGTATGCCCACCCCAGCCTGTTACAGAACGGAGGCGTACAAATGATTTATTAGGTACACTGAACACAATTTTACTCATTATGTCAAGCTTCAATCTCTGCGTTAAGCCTCCTCTCAGGTCCTGCACAAGATAAACTATCCTATCAGGGAATCTCCTGGAAAAAGGAAGACATCTGAAAGTCAAGTGTTGGCAAAGGCAACAAAAACAGCAATTCTGGTAGGTTTCTTCTCCTTTAGTGGCTCAATCTCCAATTTAGGGAGGCAGGGAAAGGTCCATTATGATACCATGGCCTCTGAAAGAGGTTGTAGCTGTGACCAAAAGGGTTGTTACTAATATGTATTTTAAGTGATATTATATTATTATTTGTACTTTTTTAATTATATTTGTCGTCCCTCTTTTTCTCCTTTTTGTCATTCTTTTAAATATTGTTAACTACTTTCATGGCCATGAATTGATCTTTTTCCATATAAACCAATGATACCATTCCCACTCATATTTATAGAAAATGCAAATGACCAGAAAATAAGAGATACCCCTGTTCTGCCAGAAACATCATCCATCTTGTAAACCTCCTTCACTGTATATCAGCCCCAAAACAGCAGCAACACAAAATGTATATAGTATCCTTTGTGTCAGTGTTTCAGTTTGAAAAAACATGGACATGTGAACAGCCCCATAGATTATAATGCATACGTGTTGTATCCGTGAAAAATACTGATAGAACACATACATGCAACACGCACGTCTGAACGAGGCCTTATGGATACATTCTAGAATTGAACCTCTTAATGAACAGGAAGCTTCAGTCCTAAATGGCCAGACGCTATTAATGATTTTGTAAATTTGGAGATTAAATACTTGTTTGCTGCTTTTTTTCCAAAACATCTAGAATTATTTTAGATACCATTTAAGTGAAAAAAAATTTCTTTTTTTTAATCAGGGTAAAACGTTCATGAAATAATAGGAACCTATAGTTTAATATTCTTTAAATTTGCAATTTGACACTAAAATAAAATATTACAATGGGCTCATTATTTAGTTTCGGATCTTCTGATTATATAATAGTCTTGGGTGAACCGGGTGGCCATTGGTGAGGGTAGATGTTGGCATTCTTTTCTGCATTTTTTTACCATATATTTTCATTTTTATGTATGTTCCTCTATATTTTACAGCATAATGTGACCTGTTGGGGAAATTAATTCTTTATAATTTTTTTAATCTTTTTCATCCATCGGAGCACCACTTAGATGGAAAAACAGCTCTCTCTGTGGTGCATCCCAAATTCCTGTGTTTGCAGATTTCACTACATGTCACTTATTGAGCACTAGGTAGGCTAGAAAAGAGACGACAGTAGCGGTTACAAACTACTTCCAACTTTTCTTCAGGGTTCCCTTTTTTTCTTTGCCAGCCGGGCTCATGACCTGTTCCTGCTGTTTCACATGACTTCAAAAAATAGTAGTGGCCAGTCATTAGGTGTTAATGAACCCATTGCTATGGAAATGCTGATTTAATGCCCTGTAGATAAGGAACCCTAAAATAAAAGCAATGTAAAATCAGTTATGGGCTACAACATTCAGTCGTGTCCAGTCAGATCATAAACCCACGTTGCACATATATGTTGTTATCATCGAGTTCATCCATTGTGCCCAAATGAGACCACTAACAATGTTTGCCACCACCTTTGGTGACATCTATAAATCTGAATATGCCCAATTGTCATTTGTAAGGGTTTGAACTCTTTGTTGCCTCTTCATGCATAAAATAACAAGAACACTGATTTAGAAGTGCTTGAGGAGGACATGTTTTCTAGGAAATATACTTATTTTGTTGGACTACCCATTCTTCTTACACTAAGGAGTCTTGTGTACTAGAGATTATGTGTCTATTAGAACGATTATATTAAAAACATAGAGATTATGCCTTTAGAATGACAACAGATCGCACACTTGGTAATCACACCCCTCACAGGGGTCATCTGCAGAATTACATTACAATGGTACGGATATATCTGTGCCCGCTGCTGTATTATAAATCTCCCTGTTTTGTAAATTCCTTGTTGATGAAGTAGCTTCTCCAGCCTCATTTCTAGTCCTAGTTTTAATAAATCTTTAAGACATTGTTCATTTCTTTAACACTTGTATAACCCTTTAAAAGGAAGAAAATGATTCTCAAAGAAAATGAGTCTCTGTAACGTTCCAGCGTCCTTCCCACTGTACCCGCTATTTGTTGTATGGGACGCAGGCTGGTAGTATGACGGTGGCACATGCCGGCCCAGCGAGGGGCTCAGCAACATCTCCCTCCAGTTCTGTCCAGCTGGCTTTCTCAGGACTATAACAAATAGTTGATGACTTGTAGGCTCCCTAAAACAGAAAAGTACATTATCAACACATCTGAACTTCCATACTTAACCAGTTCAAGACCAAGCCATTTTCCTCAATTGCTGAGCAGGCACACTTTTTTTTGTAAAGAGCTGTAACATATGTTCTTGCTCAGATATTCAGATACTTTTTGCATCTTTTTTCCCTAATACGTCGGGTAGCATTTTTATGCTATTATCATACTAGTGAAATTGGTGGGAAACTAAAAGAAGTAGGTGTCTGTTTTCACATTTTTTTTATGACCACAAAGAAACTCTAAAATACATTTTTAGTTTTCCACTTTCTGGGATGACTATTTTTATATATCAGGTGCATGTTTTTATTTTATATGGGGTGAGGGTTAGGTAGTAACAGCGATTGGGTTCGCCAATGGCTTTTTACTCATTTATTTTTTCTGTTTTGTTATTTATTTATTTATTTATTTGACTTTTTTATTTATTTTACACACTTTGCCCCCCAACCATAAGGTCATAAAAAAATTTGGAGGGGATTTTAATTTTTTTTTTTATTTTCTATCAGATTTTCCCTGTAACTGGGGCTGTTATGCTATACCCAATTACAGGGAAAATTAAGCCTCGTGGCTGCATAACAGAGCTAATCTGGGACTGTGAGGATTCAGCAGCTCCTGCTCCCTCATTAGACACAGTGATCCCATGATCACTGGAACTGGAGAAGGAAGTAATGTCAGTGCTTCCTATTATTTTATACACAGTGCTAGCTCAGCGCTGTGGTTACAGCTTTCTCTAGGGGAAGACAGTCTGACTGTGTCTGACAAACAATCTTGTGTAGCTGCTATAATATGCAGAGAAGTTTTGGAACATCATTGCAGAGTAGAAAGTTTATGGGTAGTCCAGAAGTAGTCTTAAACTATGCAAAGAAACTTAGTCATTATTTATTCATGCTGTTCAGAAAATCAAGCCTGTAGCTTTTAATGTTTGCTAGGGGCGACAAGGTTTTATTTAGACATTAAGATAAATTTGAGCCAGTTGCCTACCTACTGTATAATACCATTTTTCATTAAGAAATTAAGTCAGACACTTAAATATTTAGAGTTCAGGGATCACTAATATGTTTTAGTGCTGGACTCTATCTGTCACTACATGAAACATATTAAAGGGATTGTCCACACCTTATTTCCAAGAAAATAAACAGCCTCATCATGGTCTAAGCATAGAAAAAAAATAAAAAACTATACTCATTAACCAATCCCCCACCCCTTCTTCGTAGTGCTACCTGGACCCCCGTTAATAGAGTTGATTTCTGTTCTAGCAGTAAGTGATTGCTGCAGTGGCAGTATTGGTTATCGTAAGTCAGTACAGACTTTTTTTATTTGTGGACCACACTAGAAGATTTAATTATCAATGTATGATTTTTTTTTCAATAAACATCCAAAATGTAAAACTAGGGAACATAAAACAATGGCCCTGATTTTCACGCTAATCTCGATGAGGGGGCGGGGTGGAGTGGGAGGCTACAGATTCATTAAGATGCACATGACTCTTAATGAATCATGAGCATTTGACGAGTCCCTGCTGGAGTAGGATTTTTGTCATAGCTAATGCTGCCGTTCATCACGAATTCAACGATCCGCGTGCACCGCACTCCCGTGCCACCCCAGTTCTGCTGACTTTTTCGGAGCTGGAAGAAACTAGCGTGAAAACGTCAAGTTGCACCAAAATTTTGCAATGTCTCAAAGCTTTTATCATGCCAGAATTTTGGTGTAATACTTTTGATGAATCAGGCCAATTATGTTTGTTTCACATGTGGGTAGTTCAGTAAACATCCTAATGTTATGATCTTTCTGCGCAGTTATTTGGCCTAAGTACATAAATGTCTGAATAACAGAATAGATGTTCTTTATAATTAAAATAATGTTTAATTCACTTATAATAGATGGATGAGTCTTCTATATACCAAAACACGTAACAATGTCATTATGTGTTATCTGTAGTTTTACAAAGGGCTAACATATCATCTATATTCAGAGCAATAATACTTAGATAAATAACTGTAAAAGATTGGGTTCAGATAAGCGCATGAAAAATCATCAAATTTTCATTCAGAAAACTCTGACAATTCTCATCGGTATTTTCATCCATACATTATTCGTGTGTCCATATTGTATGTCCATTTGGCATCTGTATTCATACATCATTTTTTAAAAATATTAATGTCATCCAACTTTTTTGCGTACCCAAAGACTTAAATGCGCGACTCTCATCTGAAATGTGGAAGAGAATAGTTTACGTTGCAGTTTTTTTCACAGACACTAGTTCGGTGTGAAAAAACTGTCATATGAACAGCCCTAATGAATAACAGCAGTCGGTGTGCTGTCTGTGTGCAATCAGATTTTAACTGAGACAGCACACGTCTGTACAGTATAATATGCTTAACATAAATAGCTGTAACGATTCCACCCCTCAGTGTGTCTTAGGATGCAGTGATTGACAGCTTAGTCCAGTCTGCTGCAGTGGCGTGCTGAGCTGTCTGTGCAATGATTGACATATCAGCCATCTAATCTGAGTTTGGGAGGTGCTCAGCTCCCTTCAGGTGTTCCCTGATTCAGTGATTACTTAGCTACTTAACTGTGTTGTCTAGCCCAGATAGCTGCCAGTTGTAGCTTTCAGCTCTGTGTGGCTTGTTCCTCTGTGCCTTGTTCTCAGCATTCTGACTTTCTGGTACTTAGTTGCCAGACCCCAAACGTTCCTATTGACTACCGGTTTGTATTTCCCCTTTTAATCGATCCACTATCTTCCTGGTATTTTGACCTCGGACCGTTAGCTGACTACAACTATGTCTCTTCCCTCTGTTTATGACGCACCCTCCTGGCTTTTGACCCCATTGGACTCCATGATTAGTCCGACTCACGGCTTGTCCGTGAGAAGTGACTCAGCGTCACAATATCACCATTTAAGTCAGTAAGTTTCCCAGCTTACCATACTCCAGCTGTAGCCCCCAACGAGATAAAACCGATCATCTAGCACTGCACATCCTGGTCCGCTGCGTCCCTCTAGGATGGGGGTCTGAAGAATGTTCCACTGGTCAGCTTTTGGATCGTAACACTCCACTAGCATGACGTCCAGATGTGAGAAACCTAAACAATAGCACAAACAGCTTGTTTCAATAGCCTAATGCATTGAATATATGGTATAGAACGAATGCCTCCACTAAAGGCCCCATACACATTAGACTAATGTTAGCCAAACCCGCCAATCTTGAAATATTTACGAGAGCCAACCAATCAATTGTCAGAACAGATGTCGATTGGGCATGTTCGATTTCAGACTGTTGATCGCTTTGTTCTCTTGGAGATAAGCTGCCACCAGACATGTCTGGCAGCGGCTTTGTCATAGAGAACACAGGGGCGCTCCTGTGTATGGGAGAGATGGCTGAGAGTGCTGCTGGCTGTCTTATGTGTATGGCGGGCTTAAGTGTAACAATTATGAATGGACATTTAGATTGATAATATTGTCAGTAATTGATATAATAAATAATATATTTAGAGAAATAGAAGAGGTTCTGCAGGCTAACATAAAGTTATGCTCTTTTTATAAGGAAAACATGACAGTTATAGATATTGTTTAGGGTGGGTCTCATTAAATCCTGATGACTTATAATGAGGTCCATCAGATTTCCATGGGGATTTTGGCACTTGTATAGAAAAGTTATCGTTAAAAGTACTGAAACCCAGGTGGAAATAATGCAAGTGTCCTGAAAATCCTATCTGACCTGAGCACAGGATGTGATTTCATATTGTATTACATATTTTGCACCAACGCATTTCTGGTATGAATATCATAAAGCTCTCTAAATATAAACTAATCTAAGGTTACTGCAGCACAAATAACACAAACTATCAAAACATCTTTTGCAGAGTTCAGTTAACTTTATTTAGAATTTTATTCTTTTCCTTTCTCCTCTTTCTTCCCCCTTCTGCCGAACTAACAAAAGTATTTTCTTTGTATTTGCAAGTGAGTTTTATTAAATTTAAGATTAATATGGCATTATAACAAGAAAAATGTGAAAAAAAAAATAAAAGTTTTCTACAGAACAAATATTACAAACTATAAGAATATCTTTTACAGAACTCATTTAATTTTATTTTAGATTATCCCATTATTACTGCATATTAACCAAACAAAAAAAAATCCTTATTTTACACATGTAAAGGAGAATCAACCACTCCGAATGCTTAGAAAGCTTTGGAAATAAATGAAATAAGTAAGAATTATGCACATATATTCTTCCAACTAATGGCGCTGTTATGTATTCATCATTCAGAATGTAATGCATATCTAATAACAGCAAAACAGGCATACTATTAAAAATAAAATATGCCACCACTGACCTTTTAAATGGTTCCCACCAATTGCATATAGACGATCATTCATTACAGCTAAGGCATGAATTGCTCTTTTTGTGTTCATATCCTGCTTCCGAGCCCAAACGTCCATGACCGGATCATAGCAATACAGCCACTGGACATATTCACCATTATGAACGCCACCTATGGAGTGGACATGGTATTACTACATGCTTTATAATAATCTAGTTGGGATATTATATATCAATAAATCATCATCCATTTGGCAACATATTGTTGTATATTATTATTGTCTTGTATATCAAAATCCTCTCATTTAAATCTATCTATCTATCTATCTATCTATCTATCTATCTATCTATCTATCTATCTATCTATCAATCTATCTATTATCTATCTGTCTATCTTTTCATCTATCTATCTGTATCCCTTACTTCTATGTTGGCCACCTGTAAAACTGTAAATGCCAGAGAGACACAACTGCACTATAAAATGAAAGGGGTTGTCCACTACTTGGATAACCCCTTCACATTCCTCATGTTTGATGTTTGGCCACATTAAAATAAAAACACTTCATCCCCCCTCCCCTAGGTGAAGGCGCTGTTCTAGCGGTGTTGGTACTCGCGTTCCCAAGGCTCATGTGAGGTTGTTACACCCAATCAGCGCTGGCGTCACTGTTCCCGCCTTCGAACGTATTGAACATCCACAGGAGGTCAGGGCTACGGCTGCTCTCTGACTCCTTCTAGCAGTTCGATTTGTCCAAAAGTGGGGACCGTGACACCAGCACTGATTGGGAGCTGGGCTCACGGTAACACGAGTGCTGACACCACTGGAACTGTGCTGGCACTGGGAATGAGTACAGGTATTTTTATGTTAATGGGGCCAAACCTGAGTAATAAGAAAGGGTTGTCCAAGTGGTGGACAACCCTTTAAATGCAAGAAATATGTTGACACAATATTTCGGTCATTGGGGGATTCTTAAAGTTGTGTAGCAACTATTTCCATATCACTGCATTACAGAGAAATTCACGTTTTGTGCTTTTAGAGCATAATATGTGAAATCTCTGCTTGTTGTTCAACTGGGAGTTTATTCAGAGTTTTGTCTAGTGGCGTGTGTTTGCACCCCTGCCTCTAAGATATTTTCAATCATAGCTCAGTAGCATCTCAGTTTGCTAGACTGCTAAGGGAGAGGTGAATGTGCACACTCCCAGAAAAGACTCTGAAAAAACTCCTAATTGCATTACGAGCAGAGATTCCACATACTCCTCTCCAAAAGCAACAAATGCTAATATCTCTGCAATGGAGTCAAGAATCACAAAATGGAAAAGAGCAGCAGAATTGGGGTAGCTCAGGGATTTTTTTAAAAAAAGTATTTGACTCAAATTTTTTTGAGTAAATGAAAAGTCTTCTTTAACACAGTAGGATATTCTAGATGAAGACTATATGCAAACTTGGGTTATCACCTACTTTAAAAGTTATTTTCAATGGTCCCAGGGTGTAGTATTAAAAATAAAAGAAACCTACCTGTATAGTTACACCCCTGGCCTGGTACCAATCATCTACACTTGCGACTGCGTTGCGTGACAGCTTGAGCCTATGTATGGCCATGTGACACCCCCTCCAGTTGTTACTGCCACAAGACAGTTGGGGAGTATAGGATTTTTCTTTATTACCCCACCCTGGTCCCATTGAGGGTAACGTTTAAAGAAGGGGGTAACCCATTTAATTTTTATCCTATGGACGCTATGGAAAAATGTGGCTGGGAAGGTGTACATTACTGTCATATAATTTGATTTTTATTTAGTAATGCGGTGCTGTCATGGGCTGTAGAGCGTATAACAGTAAAATATTTTTTAAAAGACTTAAAATCTGCAACACCAACTGATGTTTAATTCTCTTTTCATTGCCACTGTTTTATCGTACTTGATATTAGTGCATAAGAGGCAACTACCATTAATATAGTTTTATACCTTGACATATCTGGTATTTGCCAGAATAAAATAACGTACCACACAACAGCAGTACCATTTATTATACAAAATAACGTTAAATGCAGACAAATCACAGCCACAATTTGTATTTGTGAGATGATTAGTGTCCATCACACCTGATATGTATATCTTCCCATTGTGCACGGCTCCCGCATGCGCAGCCAGCGGCTGTGGTAGAGCGGACACATAGCACCACTCGTTTGTCTCCAGGTTGTAGCATTCCACACTAGACAAGTAACCGGTCTCATTTCTCCCTCCGATGACATACAGATGCTTATCCAATCGACAGGCGTAGAAACTGGCCCTCCTGGAAGGGGTAAGCGGAAACAGTCGTCAGATCACGGTGCCTGGCTTATACGTTCATGCTGAGTTGTATACTGATGGTCGCCCAGCTTATTACAGGCGTCGCATGTTTTCGCTGCCTGAGGTGCAGTTTTATACTTTGCCAAAGACTAAATGACAAAGGGAAAGTTAAAGAAGATATCTTAACAATTATAAATTATCTTGACATTCACTATCCTTATGGTCCTTCAAGGGTCATTGTTTCCAATTTACTAAAAGAAGCACATCATCAAAATTTCTTCAATTAGCTTTTTTCCTTTCCAGTTGTAAAAAAAACACAGCGTTTATGTGTGTGGACGAACATGAAAGCTCCAGATAAGATACGGGTTGTTTTCTCTGAATATTGTGTTTTCAATGGATATAAAGTGTTGTATCAGATACATATATTATCTTCATTTAGGGAAAATACACCATGCACCTTTTTTTATCCATCTTGTATCATCATGTGCTGATAAATCTTTATAACCGTCAGGGCTCTGATTACTGAGACACAGCTCACTAATTTTGGGCACAGGTGTACATTGAAAATCTACCATTTTGGCTGCCTCTGGGCAGCCACTAGAGGGTGCTAAACTGCATACTTCTCCAGTTATTAGCTCTGTGTCAGAAAATCTTTGAATACTATCAAGCCTAACAGTATCTGAAATTCACCTTGTTCTTGATTCTGTTAAAGACTGACAAAACACGGTACTTTACTACTAGACCAAGCACAGACGAAAGGTCAGCAAGAGAATTTATTAAACAATGGTTACTAGCAATAAAGCACAATCTTACCTTTCCTGCATAGGTGGGAGCTGTATCCAGCTGTTAAATCGTGGATCATAGCGACTAACAAAATTTGTACTATGTTTTCCTGCAAGAGAACAGATTTCCATTTACTTTACATCATCACTATTTCATGGTTAATTCACTCCATATTCTAGAATTACCCACATATACTAGATAAAACAGACTATGTTATAAGAAGCCACCAATATATACAGAGACGAATAAAAGCATTGCTCCCTATGTCAGGCTACAGCAGGTGCTTGCAGCCGGTAGCATTCCACGTTTTGCAAAACTACTTCTCCTTACATACGCTGATAACCAGCTGCATGCTGGGAGTTGTGGTTTGCAACAAATGGAGAGCTGCAAGTGGAAGATCAAGATCTATACAGTCTTGTCTTCTGTCTCCAATCATCAGGACAATTACACAATTGACTGACGAGTGATGGATAGGGCCGCGGCTGTTTTCAAAGTGATAACAAAAGAAAGGTATTAAACCTGAGTCACGGAAATGGCTCAGAGCAGAGGAAAGCACTCCTTAGTGCAACATACAGAACCACAGAGTACTGTCTTTCAGAACTGACAAAAGACAGAACCCCAAAGCTCTGATTTTTATTAGATCAAGGTTATGCCCACAACCCCACCTTTTGGTGAGCTCATACAGGGGCTGGTTGTATGTGGTAGGTCTTTACAAGATTACGAGATCCACAACTTTTAGGATAGCTTCCCTCATGGAGGTCCCAGGCAGGAGATATTGTTGTCATGTTTCCTTTCACAATTTTACTTTTCTATAGAGATGAAACGTGGCATGGCTAGCATGTTGGAGGTGTTTGACTGGCCTTACGGTGATGTGAGTGAATGCGTTATGTTCGTCCCTTCGCTACAATGCTAAAAATATATCTCCCATTTATTTGTTTTTATTTATTTTATTTTACTTACTTATATTGCGCCATTATTTCTACAGCGCTTTACATACATTATTGGCACTGTCCCCATAGAGGCTCACAATCTAGATATCATCTTTGGAATGTGGGAGAAAACTGGAGAACCCAGAGGAAACCCAAGCAAACGAGGGGAGGACATACAGTGATGAGCAAAAGGGTAACAATTTTTGAACTTTTGACTTTCAGGCTCCATATCTCACCATCCATTATTGCTATCAACGTGAGACTACCATCATTTTATTGACAATCATCTTGGCTATCTCACTGTTAAATTTGACTTGCAAATATCTCGCTTGTGATTAGTTGTGCAGATTCTTGTCATGTCACTGTATGGTTACTGTTTTGCTCCTGGTGGTGGAAAAAATCTTTTTCTTCCTGTATACTACAAATTACAACCTTTCTCACATTGCCTAATAGCTCAGTGTGTTATTAGGATGATTCCCAAGAGAAAAATCACTGGTTCGAATCGAGGATCAGCCATGAAGAAGATTTCCCAAGAGAAACAGTATCATCTAGCTCATCGATAGCAGTCTCTTGGCCAAGAAAATTGCCAAACTCCATGTGAGTACATCCATTTCATCCATTCACTCAAAAGCCAAAAAGTGGCTGTCCAGGAAAAATTTTGAAGTCAACAAGTCAGCTCATCCCAAGGTCTATCAGTTCTGGCGCGACAAACACGGCAGTGGAGGTGGCTCACATGCTTCATAATAGTGAGATCACAGAAGTCCATGCAAGCACCGTGTGATGTATGTTACACAAGTCTGGAATGGTGGCTCAAAAAAAGATGAAGAAGCCTCGACTTCAATATCATCATAAAAAGAATTTGGCTCAAGTTTGCAAAAAAAGTACAAACAGTGAACAGTAGAAGATTGGAAACAGGTGATTTGGAGCAATGAGATGAAAGTCAATAGACTAGGCTCTGATAAGTGCAAATGGATCTGGAAGAAACAAGGGAGAAAGGGGCTAATGGAGCGAGACTGCTCATGCTGGCGATTTAGCGGCTCCTGCTGATGTCACATCAACAGATCAGTGACCTCTCTTCCACTCTGATCTGTTGACGGACTGTGATTGACATTGACTAGAAGTCTAGCCACCTCTGATAGATGACAGCATTGGTCGGAAACCCAACCACAGAGCCATAAACAATAGAATTAAAAATAAATCTGTTCTTGAAAATGAAGAGGATTTTTAATGAGAAATGAATTGCTTGACATAAATCCCATAGAAAATCATCTTTTGGTGGGATCTGAAGAAAGCAGTTGCAGCAAGCAAACCTAAGAATATTAGTGAACTTGAGGCCATTGCCCATGGCTAAGATTGCTCAGAAACGCTGACAGAAGCTGGCGTCTGGCTATCTTTTACCTCTACATCAGATTATAACAGAGAAAGGGGATATACTAAGTCCTAAAGACCTTTGTCAAGAAAGGGTTACATAATTCTGCAGAAGTCATTAAAAGTGACATTGTATGTTGAATTTCGAGAAACCACTTGTGATGTTGTTTGTGCTGAGCCATTTACGGTAAATAGTTTTTGTTTCACTGGTTTATTGAAACAGAAAGTTTATACATTCTGCTAATGAATATAATTTGCAAAGGGGGAAGATATTTTTTTATTGCGTCTGTATATACAGAATATATGAACATACAACTGTCCTGTCCATCTACAAAGGTCATTCATTTTATGTGTTATGTGTCCCTGTTTATATTCTATTGCACTCTGCATCTTCTCTTTAAATTCAGCTTAAAGTCTTCTAAGTGTTCATATTTCTTTTGGCTTTTTTCTTTCTGAGTCAACACTTTTAAATATTAATGTATTTTGCACTTTTAGAATTACTCAGCCCAGCATTAGGATGCACTGCAATTTAACATGGTCTGATAACTTTTTCATGTCTTTGGACGGATTTCATTTATTAAAGTAAGATTATTTAAATGTAATATCTTGGGCTGATGTTTCCCTGTATTGCCATCATTTTAGATTATACAAGGGGAGTAGATGAATAAAATATCAGTGCATGCTTTAGCAGTGGTGCAACAATATGTTTAACCCTGTAGGATGAACACACCGTAGAACAGATGGAGAAAAAGCCGACTTATAAAAGTGATATTATGAGAGAAGCAGTGTCCGTTCTCATACATATATAGGTTTTCTTACAACTCACCATTAGGATTCCACTGGTCTTCTCCTCCTAACACAAACAAAAAGTTTTCTACTTCAACCACACAATGATGGGCACTGTTGTATGGCATGACTGAAAGACATAAAATAATACCAGTAAGTCAATTTTTTTTATCTCATCTTAAAATAAACTTTCTAGGATTTAGATTATTTTTATTGCAATATATCTGTAGATGTTATCATACACTCCTGGAATATTACATCTGCAAGAATACAAATAATACAACTGAACCAAATACTATGTGGAATCCCAATATATATCTGAAATTGATTTTGGTTACATTTACAAATGCCGACAGTTTCCTTTGGTCTAATTACACTGATCACGTGGGTCATAAAGTTATACAATTGAAGAACCAGTCATGAAGGGACAGCACAATGTTACAATCATGAGAATCCCTACTCCTTCCCAAACATCAGGGCAGGGCACAGTACTGATCAGTCACAGATGTTCTCAAATCATGTCTTCTGGTCAGGTAACTTAGCTTAGCCTGTGAATGTGCTGAGTGGGATGTCAATCAACTGAATAATGGGCATAACAGGAGAAAGATGGTGACTGCTCAGTGCTACGCACGGCCCCGATGACTGGAAGGGAATAGGGCGCCATGCAATTATAACATTGTTTTCTCCTTTCTCCAATGATTACATCCTATGACAGACACATGCTCTACATACTAATTATCATCTATAACATGCTGCACTTGTACTTATGTAGTGAATCTGAACCTGCAGGTTTTCTTTAAGACAGTCAAACTCAAATAAATAGAGGGCCAAAATTAAAAGCTTGGACAAAGCCGTGAGCCCACCTTGATATTTATTTTAAAAATGTCTACAATTGAGGAAGTTTTTTTCCTTATCATCAATTATAATGATGAACCTATCTATTTATTATCTACTTATTATCTATCTATCTATCTATCTATCTATCTATCTATCTATCTATCTATCTATCATCTATCTATCTATCTGTCTATCTATGTAGTCTCTGTCAGTTTTAGCATAAAGAAAATGAGGACATGTAGATGGTGTAAGGAGGTGGCGGGGACCCTCGGTTGCTCCCTCCTTCCTGATATGTCGGACATGTGTTCCCCCTTCGGTGCTCTATTAATTGTCTACTATGGTACTACTGTTTACTGTGTGAAGTTCCCTTTAATTCTATGTCTTTGTAGTGTATTGCAATATGTTATCTGTGCCTATGTTTAGATTAGGGACAGAAGTGTTTAACAGGAGGAGGCTGGACTAGCAGCCTCAAAGGAACAGGAAATTCCTGTCTCCCGGTCAGAGCCCGGGCAGGATTGCCTGAGGCAGGACGTATGTCCCCATCCAGGAGGGACCCCCGTCTGGGGAATACGTGTGTCCCCATCTGGGACAGGAAGGACCCCGGCTGGGGAATATAGACTGCCAGGACTGCCAGGCAGTAGGAACGAGCACTAGGACTCAGGAGGTGCCCTCCAAGAGACTGTTAGCTCCCAGGAGCCGATTGGTAGCTGATGCATCTGCTGCTGCAGCCGTTGCTGGCGAATCAGCAACCCTGAATAGGGACAGCTTAGGAATTGCTACCTTCTTTATTTGTTTATTAAACCATTTCCCTGTTGGATTAAAACCGTGCCAGAGTGTTTCCCTGGATCCTCATCATCAGTGACGGCAGTAGTGAGAAGAGAAGGTAACTGACTGTGTGCAAGGGGCTGGGGTGTTTGCTGCTGCTTTAAGTGGACTCGGTCATGATTACCACCCTGTGCCACCTTGTTACAATCTATCTATCTATCTATCTATCTATCTATCTATCTATCTATCTATCTATCTATCTATCTATGTAGTCTCTGTCAGTTTTAGTATAAAGAAAATGAGAACATGTAGATGTTAAACATATGATCTCAGTGATGAAACTGTGTTCATGACTAAAGGGTATGCCACACTAAACGAGATCGCTAACGAG
>VIAB01000987.1:74311-84849 GCA_009801035.1 Oophaga pumilio
TCGGGACCCAAACAGATCACAAGAAAGAGGATCTAAAGCCTTCTATTTCTTCTCACTGCACAACTGCAGTGAAGACGAGTTTGATTTTAGTGGACCACATCTCCACCCCAACACTTTATTAGGGCAGGGTTCCCCCAAGGACAACATCTGCAGGAGCATGTATGATCTCCCCTTGTTTGTGTGGGTTTCCTCCCACATTCCCAAGGGAATTTAGATTGTGAGCTCCACAAACTAATATAAGTTAATAATAATAATTCAATATCTATGGGGCTGAAGGAGACGGGCAAGTTCTTATATAATAGCATTTTAGTCAAGTAGCTATTACAAAACAACATATCCAAAAGTAGTGAAATGTACAGTAGACGACATGGAAACAAAATCCATAATTTCCAATTCAATTATTCAGTTTGTGCCTTACCAGACCAGAATATTTCCACTGTAACATTTCTTTAGGGAATTGACAGATTTTCTTAGAGTTTAAAAAGTAAAAAAAAGTCATCAAAGTTTCACTTTTTTAAAAAAAAAATAATTTTTGTCTAGTGTGAAAAGTTCTGAAACTTTGCAAATCACTTAGGATATTTGTTTTCATTCCTGTAAAAAATTGCTTTTGGCTTCCAAACCACTGCTTCCCCCAGTCTATTTGCCTGCCTTTAGCCGCATTGATATTAGAACATGCTCAGTTGGAGTACAGATGATGGCAGTGAAAGGATCAGTTCTGCACCTGTGTCCTTTTCTGAGTGTTGTGCTTATCAAAACAATCTTCTGCAGTAGTATATCCCCAGAATTAGGCCTCTTTCACACCTTTCGTATTTGGTCAGTATTTCACATCAGTATTTATAATCCAAAACCAGGAGTGGGTGATAAATACAGAAGAGGTGATGTGTTTCTATTATATTTTTCCTCTGATTGTTCCATTGTTGAAATTCAGAAAAGTGTTTGAAAAATTTTCATCAGCCTAGTGTTTCTTGTGTCCATTTTTTGTACATATGTCATACATATGCCTGTATTTTTTCCATCAGTATGTTATCAATTATAATGAAAAGCACAATTCATTTTTCAAAAATAGAGACAGAGACGCTGGCGCTGCTCCCACACCTGTGCAACAGCTTATTCACAGGGCAAAATAATCAAGTGGGCAACCAGATCAGATGGTGCTCGGCCCACAAAGGCGACATGTAAAAATGCAAGGGAGAAATGCATAGAAAAATAGGAAAAGAAGTGGCACTCACCACTAGTTTATAAATTAACAGCACTTTATTCAGTCGTTATATGAGGAGCAGAGACAAAGTGGCCGGAGGAAGCGTAGATTACTAGAAACAGCTGTCACTCATTCATTCCTTTTGTCTCTGCGCCTCATGTAACGAGAGAATAAAGTGCTGCTAATACCAGTGGTGAGTGCCACACCTTTATCATTTTTCTCTCCTTTGCATTTTTACAATTCATTTTTCTATGAAACCTTTGCAATGGGTCTTCTAAAGATGGTGCCTATTCTTCATCTATTTTTGTGCACCCATTGAAATGTATAGGTGAATCTCATCCTAAAAATAGATGAGACTAGCGCACAGTCCATGTGGCAAATGGTTCATCTGAACTAACACACTGATAAACATTAGGCCTTGTGCGGTCCGTTTTCTACAAGGATTAGGGCATGTTCCCACAGTCAGTAAATGCTACGGGTTGGACGCTGCGTACATTCGCAGCGTCCAGATGTTACAGCATAGTGGATGGGATTTCAAGAAATCTCATGCCCGCTATGCGTGCACCGATGCCCGCGGCTTCCCTGTGGAGACCGACGTGCGGCGCGTCTTTCCAGACCGTCGCAGCATGTCTATTTATCTTGTGGAGACAATTCGGCCCGAGGTTGGACCGCAATGCATGGACTGGCCGCCTAGGTCTCCAGACTGGAGTGTGACAGCTTCATGTATTTCTATGAGGCTGTCATGCTCGGGAGAGGGCGGTGAGTCAGTGCATTGCGGTGCAATCTCGGACTGATCTGCACAGACATCTGAATGAGCCCTAATGCTGTCAATGGAAATCTCATTACTAGGGCTGAGTGGAACCAAAATTAAAAGTTTGGGGTTTGTACTGGACAATTAGTGTCTTGTTCTATATGCCTAACACGGACTTTTCCCCGAAATCCGCTGCAATGTTCGGAGTTCCGGGGAGAGAAGTAGAGGGAAAAGGAAAGGGAGATTTTTTTTTCTTACCAAGACCCAAAGTTCGGGTCACCATTGTTTTCACTGGAGTTCGGGTTTTGGTTCAAATTTGGGTACAGTTCTCATAACCGAACCGTACCAGAATCCGAACTTCCAGGGGTTCGCTCATCCCCACTCATTAGGAATGCAGCCTAATTGCAGGCACAATAGCAGACACAGCGGCTCCAACATTCTAGTGATTGATGGGGTCACAGGGCACCAACCAATGACAATATCTCCTGACTCACCTTTAGTGATATGTCAGAAACTGTTTTAAAGTAAATGTTCACTTTCAAGTGGTATTCTTAGTAAGACAAGATCTTTTTATGTAAAATCATGTGATGCATGGACAGGTCCCATCTGCCATAAGCTGCTCTCCAATCAGGCTATAATACTCAATCAGACATCCATGCAAACTGGCCTGAGATCGGAGAGCATTGCACAAAATGGCCACGTGGCTTTTCCGACCTGAGCGGGACAGCATTACAGAAATACATGAAGCTGTCTCGCTCAGGTCAGGAGACCCGCGGACAGTCCGAGCATTAACGGTCCAATCTTGAACTGTTGTGTGCGGATCTCTGAATGAGACTTTATAAATGGGATTTTGGGCGGAGTATAAACCAAACCTTAATCATTTTTATACCATAACTCCACAGATGCGGAATACATACAGTACTTGTAGAGAAATATTGAAAAAAGAATTCAAAATTATTTTCTAGAACCTTTTGTTTCTCCAGTTCAAGCAGACATAATCCTACGCTCTGGCAATATGAATATACAGTAAAATCTAAACTAGTCCTCAGGTTTACTGCAGCAATACCACTTTCAACCACTAGATGACATACCTTACTCTCGCCTCTCGAATCTACCAGCATGAGTGGAGAAAAATCTGGTCTTATCACAACAATCCTGGTAAGGATGCTCTCGCCTTGTATTATATGGTACAATAGAAAGGAAGGTGCGGTAGAGAATTACTTGTCTCTATTCTACCTGGACATGGGTGTGAAATCCTGACAATTTAGGGAAACCTCAGGGAACTGCAGGTTGTTAGATCCCATGTTAATATAGCACTGTATACTGACACCTTACATCACTAACATAATTTTATCTTTTAGACAAAGACATATTACTGTAAGTAGAAGAGTCACTTGATCCAAGCAAATTGAATACGGTCTTTTGCTGCCTGTCACTAAGAAAAGCTGCTAGAAGTGAAGGCATTTATTGGTCTTTTATGTTGCTGTTACTGTTGTCTTTTTAATATGTATTTAATAGAGATCATACATTTTATCGAGTTGATATACATTCATATTGTAGGAAGAGAACCTAATGTGGCTACATACGGTACTAACATAAATAAGAGTAACAGACAACCGGGCAAAAACTTCTTTGGAGAAACCGGCGAATAGATTCCAGGGAGATGTGTCACCCTCCATCCTTAATGGTGGGATAAAACAAATGGAGAAGATCGAGAAAGCTCGGCATTTGGTGAGATCCTAAAGAGATCCAGTTATCCTTCCAGCTGTATCCACCTTTATGGTATAAGGGTGGCTGAAGTACGACTTCCTTTCAAAGTGTCTAAATCGGATAATAGGCAAAAATAGTGTAAATGCCAATGGGCTCTCAGCAATAAAACATTTTTATAATATATACTCAGAAAAGTAGAATTAAAAATTGCTTATCATATAAAAGTAGTAAGATATCTTAAGGAAGTCAGGGTATGTTGGTCAGACAACCTGACCCTGGGTTTCGCCTGTACGTTCAGGCTTCTTCTGGGGGACTTGCCGTTGGAATTTGCTTTATTTTTGCTCACTATCCAGAAAGGAGCCAGTCTGGGACTCCGAAAAGGAAGCTGAACTTCAACCACTCTATTACTATAAAGGTGGATATGGTTAGAATGATAATTGGACCTCTTTAAGATCTCACCAAACTCTCTGATCCTTCTACATTGATTTTATGCCCCCGTCAAGAGTGATCATTCTTCCCTCAATCTATACTCCAGTTTCTTCAAAGAAGTGTAGCTTTGTTATATGATAGTTTTAATTCTGTTTTTGGGACTGGTTCCAGTTTTAAGCGGTAGCTCCTTTATTGGATATTACACAGACTGTGACAGTATCGCTTTCCTATTCTAGTATTTATTAACATAGTAGTTATTTTATGTAGGATGATGAAGTGTATGATTGTTATAAAGTTTAGATACCAGTGATTCCCAACACAATTATCACCGGGGAACCACAGAGAAACCCTTAGAAACGTTTGGTCCAGGTGCAGATAAGAATTTTATTTTAATTGAGCTTTTCTGACTGCTTTGACTTCTGAGCATCTTTGGTCAGGTTTAGGGCTTGATCACATGTTGTGTTTTTACCATGAAAAAAAGCGTTTTACTCTACCACTAAAGTGAATGTGGTTCCTGAAATCTCATGCATGTTACTTATTTTCCCATGCAGATTTGAAGCTGTTTCATATCTGCAGAATGTTAACTCTTTTAGCATTTTTGACAAAATGTGCAAATTTTACGCAGCATTTTTCCTGCCAAGAGACATTTTTTTTCGGTGCGGAAATGTCTGCCTCAAAAACTTAACGGGCACATACCCTTGAATTTTGGACCCAAGGCAGATATAGATGTTTTTGGGCCAAGTGCAGAAGTGGATTCAGCAGGAAGAAGTAGCAAAAGTCCTTGGCTCAACATGCTGTAATTTGTAAGAGTTTGTGCACACGGGATCTGTTTTAGAATTTCCACAGCAAAAAATATGCCGTAACTTCGTCAATAGCAAATGATGAAGATTTTATGGCAGATTTAGTTGCAGAAATACTGTGGATTTGCATCCAAAAGGAAAAATCCATGGACTAAATTGATATATTGTGAATCTCGTAGCTCAAATACAGAGTAGTGGTCATTTTTCACTATAAACAATGTCGGCAGCATGTTTATGAGGTTTCTTAAAATCTCATCTATAATGTCAATACTGTAACACACAATGGATTTTCTACTTGTAAAATCTGGATGGAAAATCCACTGTGTATCAGTCCCATATGCTCATATCCTAATATTTCTGAAGATCCAGTGCTGTCATATGCAATGAGACAAGAAGTCATTCATTGAGAAAGACAAAAGAACTTATCCCAAAATGTAATATTTTCAGGACAAATAAATATTATTATGTTTACTTATTTTACTTAGAAGAGATGGCAGAAAAATATGTTTCAGTATAGAAGAAATGTAACCTTCCAATGTGAGGGGTAAGTGATGCTACGAAGCAGCTGCCCAGATAACTGGGCTATAATCTGTGGTTGCTCCAGCCATGTTACATAAGGTTTAATAAATTAAAGAATACATTTAAATACATTTTAAATAAATTATGTAAAACTGTCCATTGTTACTTGTATTTAATTCATTTAATTTGCGTACATGGAATAACGGATAATGTGCTTATATGTGCTTGTTCCTTTAAAGAACAAGCTGTGTACTCAGTCAGTGGCAAATTTGCTTCTATTTGCTGAATCTTGCTAGCATGGACTATGTAAATTAAATTTTGCACACTAAATGATGCATTTTGCTTACAGACCGTGATGGTGCTACGTAGCTTAATGCTGAGAATGGTGAAATTTTATGAATTGTGCTTTGTTGCGTTTAACAATGGATGAACAAATTTACTATGCAATTAGAAGTTTCTTTTCTTTGTACTTTCTGTATACTAAATGGACAGTTCTATGGAAAATAATTCTGGCCAAAACAATGTGGCAGTTATGCTGCTTCACAGTGTGCATTATGTACACGTATTAGTATATAAATGTATAATGTGTAGTGTATGTACAGTATGTATACTGTGTAGTATATACATATATATTGTGTAGAATAGGTACAGTATGAATAGTGTGTGTTATATACATGTATAGTGTGTAGTATATACATGCATAGTGTATGCATGTACAGTGTGTAATATATACATATATTAGTACATACATGTATAGTGTGTAGTATATAAATTTATAGTGTGTAGAATGTGTGCAGCATATGGTGTTTAGTGTTTTATTATTATTTATTTATATAGCGCCATTAATTCCATGGTGCTGTACATGAGAAGGGGTTACATACGCATGGGATGTACTAGGACGTTCCAACATGACAACGATCCAAAACACAAGGCCAAGTCGACCTTTCATTGGCTACAGTAAAATGGCAGTGGGTCAGTAATGGTGTGGGGTGGCATTTCTTTGGAGGGCCGCACAGCCCTCCATGTGCTCGCCAGAGGTAGCCTGACTGCCATTAGGTACCGAGATGAGATCCTCAGACCCCTTGTGAGACCATATGCTGGTGCGGTTGGCCCTGGGTTCCTCCTAATGCAGGACAATGCCAGACCTCATATGGCTGGAGTGTGTCAGCAGTTCCTGCAAGATGAAGGCATTGATGCTATGGACTGGCTCACCCGTTCCGCAGACCTGAATCCGATTGAGCACATCTGGGATAGCATGTCTCGCTCCATCCACCAACGTCACATTGCACTACAGACTGTCCAGGAGTTGACGGATGCTTTAGTCCAGGTCTGGGAGGCGATCCCTCAGGAGAACATCCGCAACCTCATCAGGAGCATGCCCAGGTGTTGAAGGGAGGTCATACAGGCACGTGGAGGCCACACACAATACTGAGCATCATTTTGACTTGTGTCCACTTTAATTTTGTCTTGTTTTGATTTTCATTTTGACTTGTTTCCACTTTCATTTTGGGGGTCTCTCCAAATCCAGGCCTCCATTGGTTCAAAAAGTTGATTTCCATTGATGATTTTTGTGTGATTATGTTGTCAGCATGTTCAACTTTGTACAGAACAAAGTATTCAATGAGAATATTTCATTCATTTAGATCTAGGATTTGTTATTTGAGTGTTCCCTTTATTTTTTGGAGCAGTGTATATACATGTATAGTGTGTACTATATGGGATGTAGTATATACAGTACAGACCAAAAGTTTGGACACACCTTCTCATTCAACGATTTTTCTGTATTTTCATGACTGTGAAAATTGTAGAATCACACTGAAGGCATCAAAACTATGAAGTAACACATGTGGAATTATACATTACACTTTACAAAAAAGTGTGAAACAACTGAAAATATGTCTTATATTCTAGGTTCTTCAAAGTAGCCACCTTTTGCTTTGATTACTGCTTTGCACGCCGAAAAAGTGAACGGATGGACTCTACATGCTTGGTTCCCACAGTGAAGCATGGAGGGGATGGTGTGATGATGTGGGGGTGCTTTGCTGCTGACACTGTTGGGGATTTATTCAAAATTGAAGCGGTGAGCGGTCCAGTTCACCCCAAACCATCTCTATTGGGTTCCCCAACAGTGTCACCAGCAAAGCACTCCCACATCATCACACCACCTGGCTACTTTGAAGAACCTAGAATATAAGACATATTTTCAGTTGTTTCACACTTTTTTGTAAAGTGTAATGTATAATTCCTCATGTGTTAATTCATAGTTTTGATGCCTTCAGTGTGATTCTACAATTTTCATAGTCATGAAAATACAGAAAAATCATTGAATGAGAAGGTGTGTCCAAACTTTTGTTCTGTACTGTACATGTATAATGTATGCATGTACAGTGTGTAATACATACATATATTAGTACATACATGTATAGTGTGCAGTGCATATGTGTAGAATGCGTAGTAGACACATGTATTCATTTCGTTAGATTCCTACATAATGGATCTAGAGTGAGTACTAAGGAGGGTAACAAAATGAATAAAGGGGATTTGGGAACTACAATACCCAGAGAGATTAGCCAAATTAGGATTATTTAGTCTAGAAAAAAGACGACTGAGGGGCGATCTAATAACCATGTATAAGTATATAAGGGGAACAATACAATTATCTCTCCGAGGATCTGTTTATACGAAGGAAGGTGACGGTCACAAGGGGGCATTCTCTGCGTCTGGAGGAGAGAAGGTTTTTCCACCAACAAAGAAGAGGATTCTTTACTGTTAGGGCAGTGAGAATCTGGAATTCCTTGCCTGAGGAGGTGGTGATGGCGAACTCAGTCGAGAGGTTCAAGAGAGGCCTGGATGGCTTCCTGGAGCGTAACAATATTATATCTTACAGTTATTAGGTTCTTTAGAAGGACGCAGATCTGGTGATTTATTCTGATGGAATATAGGATGAACTGGATGGACAAATGTCTTTTTTCGGCCTTGCTAACTATGTTACTATGTTATAGATACAGAAATACTGAAAAAAACAAACCGCAAATGGTCAGCTTACATCTGCTACACACATATCCGCAGCAATACCAGGAAATAAAAACTATAAAGACTTGTCTACATGTTGCTTTTTGGTGCAGGTTTTCCAAGTATAAAAAAGCAGCATTTTATAGGACCAGCAAAGTGAATAAGATTTCTGAAGTCTCGTGTACACGCTGCTTATTCTTGTCCTGCAGATTTAAAGCATCAAATCGGCAGCATGTCAATTCTTTCAGAATTTCTGCAATGGTTTCAACCAATTCAAATGAATGGAAAAAAAATGCATCAGAAACCTGTGTATTTTACATAGCGTTTTTTTCTGCCAAAAGACATGTTTTTGGTGCAGCAAATACTTAACGTGTGCACATTTCTTAAAGTTGAATTATGGTGGTGAATTTTGCAAAAATTTTTGCATCTGAAGACCTGTATGAGTTTGCTTAAACAGTAAGTATGTGGATTTCTGCCAGTGATGGACTGGACCTAGAATATATGACATGCTAGTCTTCAACTATAATTGTTGTTCAGTAGAATCAGACAGGCGCTTTAACCCATTCATCACTGGCGATTTTCCATGTTTTGCGAATTCATTTTTCCTCCTTCTCTTCCATGAGCCATAACATTTTACTTTTCTGTTGATACAGCTGCGTGAGATTTTTTTTTTTACAGGAAAAGTTATAGTTTTGTATATAGTTTTGCTATATTAAGACATGAGGAAATAATGCCAGAATTGAATCGGTTATTGGCGGCTGTATCTCCAATCCAGTTGTCACCAGTAAGTTCCATAATGAGTCTATTCTAACTATATATAATACAAATGAGATTCTTGGTATATGAACAACTTATAGTCACATATGTAACCGTACGTGTATTATTTCAGATCTCACACGGTAAGAGCTACTATGTCCAGTCTAATGTTGCCTTATATTGGAAAATGTACTCGTGGCTCTAGGCAATCCTTAAAGCCAGCAAGGACAGGGCACCCAGTTATGAGAAATATAAATCATGATGGCTGTGCAAACAACCTACAATGATGTATTACTAACCTTTTTCATGAATTATAGGCAATAGCTCAGCAGAACTGTGAATTTGATGAGGAAGGGAATCAAATATGGCCAGGGAAAATCATAAAGTGATTGTGGAATACGTATAACTAGGGTGGTATCAGTATGATTTTTGCTACCCTGAGAGCAGCATGATATATGGGGCAGAGACCCCAATTACAGGAATATCACTTACTTTACTGTGTGCTGCAGTTGTGATAAAATCACAGTTTTATCCGCTGCAGATCTAACAGTTCTCTGAATGCTGAGCTCTGGGTATAACCTGCCCACATCACTGATTAGCATCTTTTTACATATACAACATTTAGTGTCAGTACCATCTCTGCTTCCTCCTGAGAGGACACTATGAGCATCCTCCCATCTATATTCACCAAATAAGCTAAGAGATTATAAGTATTTATTCAGAGAAGCTGAACTGTGATCTCTTACATTATAACTGTGTGCAGTGACTGTCCCAGTCATCATCAGTATCTGTGATAGTTGTTGCTGTCCCCTCCTGTGGGATACTTCAAGTGGTACAGTCCATGCAATTTCATCATTCATTAAGTTATGGGGACTGAGATGGTGACTTTTCTTAGAGAACAAAGATGCAATACAAGTAGCTGGGAAGGTGCATTGAACTGATCGGCAGTGCCAAGTGTGCATTAAGCCCTATATTAGGATATTTGAGAGCAGCAACAGATCTGGACACTAAAGAAGCAATATTTATTAGGACTAAGTCCCCTACAAGGTGTTGTACTTGGATTGAGCAGCCATTTTTCCTGATAGACGTCCGATAGATATCACAAAATGGTGGGCCAGGATTTGTATTAGGGTCCAGCAACTTTATTGTCAACCCACCTGTCACGTCACTTTTAGAAAATTCAGATACTCTCCATGAAATAATAATGCAGTAGCACTTTTACTTGTAACTCTCTATTGTGCTGTTCCATGTTAATCCCAGGGCTGCGGAGTCGGCAAGCCAAACCACCGACTCCTCAATTTCCCTGACTCTGACCCCATAGCGCTGCCTCACTACTGAGCATGTGCATAAAGTGCAGCACAGA
>VIAB01000987.1:102937-113560 GCA_009801035.1 Oophaga pumilio
TGGGACATTGAAGAGTGTGACGGGACCCTTATTAAATAGAATCAATAGTGAAAGATAGTGGGCAAGTAATTCCTGCAGGTTGTAGGAAAGTCAAAATTATTTATTGGTATTGGTGACATGTTAGTAAATGTTCTTGTGTTATGCACTTTAAAAGGTGAAGTGTGTATCGCTTTAAGGTCCTTGAGGAGTAGGTGGTGGTTGTTACGTCTGTGCATATTTCTCATACCATTGTTGTGGATGTGTAAGTCTCCAGCTGGAAAGTTCCAGTTAGTAGATGCGTAGAATTAGGCCCCTCATGCTTGGCACGTAGGTGCCTTGGTAGACGTGTGTTGATGGATTTTTCTTCCATTCTGGTAAGCTGTGCCACAGTTTTAGTACAGCTTTGGCAGATCTGGTGATGTTTTCCAAGCTACAATAGCAAACCAGTCGGGTACCAAGGAGTGGTGTAGCGGTAAAGACTCCAGACCTCCAGACATGAGAGTAAGACTAACCTATCTGTAAACTAGGGGTGATTGGAATGGCATCAGTAGACGTAACATATGATCAGCCAACCAGTCTAGCCTAAAGAATGCATAAGGGATAGTCGGAAACTGCAGGGCAACATGTGATTGTGAACTGAGAGGGACTTAGTTCTCGTTATCAACCAAGGCCGACGAGCAACACCCTGACGATGTTGGTGCCTTCATTTTTGTACATGCTATTATTTTTTTATGACCCTTTGCACCACTGTGGTGGAAAACTACTACAGATCTGCAGATTAGTAATGATCTTCAAAAATTGTGCCATCTCTCCCTCACCACTGGGAAGGTATTTGCTGGGAGAGCTGACTAAAACCAGTTCCTAACCACCAGACAGGAAAATCTACCATGAAATAGATATCAGTATTGTTCTTATTTCAAGAGTAATGAGATAGGAATCTTTGTATGAATAAAATAATTCACAATCGTATCTGAATATTTTCTCTCTATCTTCTCCCTTGGGTTTTTGTTAAGAAAAGTGAAAAGCTGGATATTCCAAGGTTGGTAACAAGCGTCTGTTCTCCATAAGAAGCCCTGCTGATAGTTCATCACACCACTCATGACTATTACATGAACCCCCTGAGAGCTGAAAAGCCTTCAGTATAGAAAGCAGGGGAATTTCCTATATGAAATGCTAGGACTCTTGCATTTTTCAATGTTACATTGAAGTTGTTTTAAGAGATTCATGAAAAGTTTTCCATTACACACCTGTAATGTTTATCAGCAGAAGAATGGAACAATACAGGAAGGCCAAAGAAGGACACAAATGGGGACCCTGCATTGCAACACACCACTGATGAGCATCAAGAAAGGTGGTCTGAGAGATGTGAAAGAGTTTGAAGTCTTAAATGGTTGTGATCCCATCCTGTCAGCTGTCCATGTAATGACATCAATTTCATCAGTTTTGAATGGAATCCGGTTGGATTGTACATGCAGTTGTATCTGGGGTGGGAGGAACCAGAGCGGAGCAGATTTATACACAATTTGGGAAAAAAATCAGCATAATTCAGTTAATTTATATAAATCCCTGGTGTTTCTGGATTTATAAGTCTGGCGAAGTCTGTAAATCACTAATAAGGCCTCCCACTGGATTCCTTACCCTAAAATGTGCAGAGATCAACAGTCAGATATTCTATATTACTGCACTGACTGGCAGGAGCACAGAATCTTAAGATTTGTTATTCGAATCAAAAGACAATTTCTTAGGATGCAAGGAAAAAATTGAAAAACGATAGAATCTTTAGGTGACAAACCGAAGAGACATTTATATTCCATTTTGAATGTTGTGTAATATGTCTCCTGTACATGGCCATATTACACATGGAGCCATAATTGGATTCCTATAACAGTACATAGGGCCTCTGGTGTATCTCAATATGCTTTTAATTACTTAGGGGGAATATCTCCATACATTCGACACCTGAAGGAGCCTGAGCAGAAGCAAACAAGGTCTACCCAACATTATACTGTACTAAGGAGCCATGTAGTCTCCATGCACAGTCATAGAAGTCTTATACCCATGAATCTTCTGAATGCTTGAACTGTTAAAAGTGCTGCTGAGATGTCACATTGCAAAGCAGTCTACTATTCACTGTCACAATTAAATACTGTGAGACAGTGAGAGTATGTGTATTGAATTGGGTGTATATTTCACCTAGCTACTTTGCTGACTGGTATAAGGGAGGTGTGTGGCTTTGTAGACCTAGTGGTAGAGAAAGGTCACTACACCTTACATTCAGTACACACTTGGAGCTCAGGCCTGAAATCACTCAGGTGGTAATTAGGAGACCAGAAGTAGGTGTGTTGGAACACAGACAGAGAGCTCGCTTAGCCTGGACACGGAGTCCAGGCACTAGAAGGAGTCTCCAGGAGTGTGAGCTGTCTCAGTCTGGGTCTCGATGTACCCCGGGCACAGGAGCAGTCTCTGTAAGAATCCATGCGGATAAGCTACTGAATAGGAGGGGAGCTCTCTCAAGTCTGGACGTTGAAGGTGCCTTCAGACACAAGGAGGAGACTCTGTGAAACTCCACGCTGGTAAATGCTGAATAACATGTGTTGTGTTGGGTCAGGCTGGTAGAGTCTGGACCCGGTTAGTAAGGGAACTGACATATGTGTAGTAAGTAGCCAGACGGCTAGGTTTTCTGTTTATGCTTTGTTTTGATTATGTTCTGTTTGCTGTGGACTTTAATAAAACTGGTTGCGGCCAGTTTTTACCAAGACTGCTGTCTATGAATGAACTGTTTCCGTGTCACTCTGTCTACCCCGACAGCGATTCCAGAGCTATATCCCCTGAAAAGCTTACAATACAGTAACTATAAATGCATGTTAAAACCTGACGGAGTCTGTCATAACCCTTGTGTTTGCTAAAAGGGATGCATTGTAGCATTGGATCAATCCACCAAGGTACTATGTGATCCCCAGTGGCCTCAGACCAAATGGCCAAATATCCTAGCAGCACTTAGAGGTCACTAGAGTCCATTTCTTATGGGATGATCCATAAATGATTTATTGAACCCTAATGATAATATGTCTTGTGTACAGTGATAGCAACAATGGAGTGGACATGTTCTCTGCAAATGGAAGGTGGCCCATCTCCTCTGGTGAACCCTGTGTATCTACATTTTGTAGAATCACTGCATTTGCTTCTATTACAGTATGCTTACTTCTAAAGATGCACTGGCAACTATTTTTTATGCAATCATGTTAAGTGAGAGCTGCAATTATTTGTTCTATTTCCTTCAAGAAAAAGAGGCCTAATATGTGACACCGTGTTCTGCTCATCTCAGAAGCAGGATGATTTGATCCCTGGAGTATAAGAGCGGTCAGTGCTCTAAGTTATAGAACAACTCCTTGAAAATTGTGGTCAATGTGAGAGCTGTCCCTATGGTCTCAGTAACATTTTTCATTTCAGTGTCACCTTAATTCATTGGTTTTCATATACCACTGAGCGTAGCATGGGGGAAGTCAGTTTTTTTAAAAAGCACAGCCATGCAGATTGGAGATAAGACAGTTATAGCCTCGTACGTCTAGAATATTAGTTTAGGTTTTCTTCTTATTTGTTTCTTATTATTTGTTGTTTTCTTCACAATAAAAAGAAAAGCAAAGTTCACAGTTACGGTATAGGAACGTTCTTTACATGAACAGATGCAAACTCTCAAAAAAAACAGAGAAATTCCAGGTTATGAGGTAACAAAACATGGACAATGCCAAGGGGTGAATACTTTTGCAAGCCACTGTACACATTGCAAAACAAACTACATTTATAACTTGTAGATTTATGTCTGCAACTACGTTCAATGTTCAACTCAACATTTTCATTTCCAAAAATCAAGACTGGTTCAATCTATGGTACTCGTCTCTTCGCTATGATCACACTGCAGTGATGTGGTATCTCTGCATATGACTGTGTCCTCAATGTCTTTTTTCTTCCATGAATAATCAAACTGTAGTTTTCCAGGTATTAAAAGGGTCAAAAATGAGTTTTTTCACCCTCTTACAAAAATAATGTTCCACCTCAGAGAGGAGCAGAAAGGCTTATTCCGGTGAGCAACGAGTGCATCTGCCTTAAATATTCTAGCCATAAGGAAAAAATATCTCAGCCATAAGATCAGCCACAGCAGGTGCGCAAATTGGCTTATTCCTGACTGTGATGGTCGCCACCCCAGAGGAGTCCCATTGTGGATACCTGACTGTGAAACGGATTGACACTCCAGAAATGCCCGTTGTCTGGTGCTGGTGTTAGAGAGACTGGCACAGTAGAGGGTAACTACGTGGGTAATTTACTGCAGTGCACAAGTTTGCCACAACTGTTTCCTATATATATATATCTGCATTCCTTCCACCATCACTAGGTGCTGACAGCAGAAACCATTCTTAAACCAGGGGCTGTCGAATCTTATATTTAAAGGGGCACACCAAAACCCAAATACCCTTCACAGGCTCATACACATACTGTACATGTGCTATAACTCTGCACAATTTTTACAGACATATAGCTATGGAATCATTATGTCTTTGTTGGTCCTTGTGGAGGCTTTTTTTCTTGTAAAAAAAATGCCTGTATGCTTCTTCGACGTCATTACATGCCAATATTTTCCATTAAAGCATTTGTTCTATGTGAGAATATGTGCATAATATGGTGCTGGATGGTAGCACCATAAAGCTTCATATAGTGTGCCTATTAGTGATATACTCGTTACTCAGGTTTTCCCGAGCATGCTCGGGTGATCTCAGAGTATTTCGACGTGCTCAGAGACTTAGTTTCTGTCCACGCAGCTGCATGATTTGCGTCTGCAAGACAGCCTGAATACATGTGAGGAATGCCTGTTTGTTAGGAATTTCCACATGTATTCAGGCTGTCAAGCAGTCCCAAATTATGCAGCTACTTCGACAGAAACTAAATCTCTGAGCATGCCCAAATACTCGGAGACCACCCGAGCATGCTCGGGAAAACCCTAGCAACGAGTATACTCGCTCATCACTAGTGCCTATGGCTTTGTGTCCTAGAGCATTGCAGAGCCCATATGCACAATACTCCAAGAGATCCATCATTAATTTATAAATTATTACATTTCTTTAATTACTTTTACAACTGTTTATATATAATTTTATTGAAGAATCAGCAACAAAAGGAAGTTGATCAGCACCGTCAGATGAATACTTCTGTGCATCTGATCTGATATTTTGCTTTTAAACCATATTGTTCTCCAAGGCTGACCGTTCGAGATACCTTTAGGACACAGTCAAATGGCCATATAAATTGGACCGAAATCAGAACGCAGTGCTCGGACTGGCCGGCAGCTCTCCCAACCCAAACATGACATCTTCATATATTTCTATGCAGCTGTCACACTAGGGTCGGGGGAGCCGACGGCCAGTCCGAGCACTGCATTCTGATCTCGGTCTGATCGATAAGGCCATCTGATTGTGCCCTTACAGGTGAAACTAAGCGCATGAGTCTGTTGTGGGAAAATCCTAAAAACCATAAAGCACCCTCCATATTTGTTTCTAAGGCATCCATACTCTGTACTGGCTAATGAGGCCTGCTGTACGAAAATGATGGCGCATCCTGGCAAAACACAAACCAACTGGATGCAACACGTCATATCTGACTATCCAACTTTTTATTTACCCTAACCTATTGCAAAATTTTGGAAGATGCAGTCTTATGATACATGCAAAATGTATGCACAGATTAAACTTAGTAAAGCACATTTAGGAACACACATGAAACTTGTAACAGAGAACAAAACTAATTATAGTAATCACTCTCATGCTTATTGCTAATTTTTAAGCGACACAATAAAAAGTTACAATCTAATTGATTGCTGCGGGCTATTCCTTGTATACTATATACTACCCTTGCTTCCCTTTTCTTAATTGACACAATTATTCTAATAAATATTTGCTACTATAATGACTACATGAAGTCAAACATTCCTTATCACATGAAATATTATCTCAAATTTTCTCAAGAATGTACGGTGATTCAGAATGGAATCTGTTACAAATACCTGTACTGAGACTATAACAATGTACAAAATGTTATCTACAGTCATGGCCAAAAGTTTTGAGAATGACACAAATATTAATTTTTACAAAGTCTACTGCTTCACTTTTTCTAATGGCAATTTGCATATACTCCAGAATGTTATAAAGAGTGATCAGCTTAACAGCAATTACTTGCAAAGTCAATATTTGGCTAGAAAATGAACTTTATCCCCCAAAACACATTTCAACATCATTGCAGCCCTGCATTAAAAGGACCAGCTAACCTCTTTTCAGTGATTGCTCCATTAACACAGGTGTGGGTGTTGATGAGGACATGGCTGGAGATCAATCTGTCATGATTAAGTAAGAATGACACCACTGGACACTTTAAAAGGAGGCTGGTGCTTGGCATCATTGTTTCTCTTCTGTTAACCATGGTTATCTCTAAAGAAACACGTGCAGTCATCATTGCAGTATCGCAGCTAGAAAGATTGCACCTCAGTCAACAATCTATCACATCATCAAGAACTTCAAGGAGAGAGGTTCCATTGTTGCCAAAAAGGCTCCAGGGCGCCCACGAAAGACCAGCAAGCGCCAGGACCGTCTCTTAAAAGTGTTTCAGCTGCGGGATCGGGCTACCTGCAGTGCAGAGCTTGCTCAGGAATGGCAGCAGGCAGGTGTGAGTGCATCTGCACGCATTGTGAGGCGGAGACTCTTGGAGCAAGGCCTGGTCTCAAGGAGGGCAGCAAAGAAGCCACTTCTCTCCAGAAAAAACATCATGGACAGACTGATATTCTGCAAAAGGTACAGGCAGTAGACTGCTGAGGACTGGGGTAAAGTTATTTTCTCTGATGAATCCCCTTTTCGATTGTTTGGGACATCAGGAAAACGCCTCATTCGGAGAAGACAAGGTGAGCGCTACCACCAGTCTTGTCTCATGCCAACTGTTAAGCATCCTGAAACCATTCATGTGTGGGGTTGCTTCTCAGCCAAGGGAATCGGCTCTCTCACAGTCTTGCCTAAAAGCACAGCCATGAATAAAGAATGGTACCAGAATGTCCTCCAAGAGCAACTTCACCCAACCCTCCAAGAGCAGTTTGGCGATCAACAATGCCTTTTCCAGCATGATGGAGCACCTTGCCATAAAGCAAAGGTGATAACTAAATGGCTGAGGGAACAAAAATAGAGATTTTGGGTCCATGGCCTGGAAACTCCCCAGATCTTAATCCCATTGAGAACTTGTGGTCAATCATCAAGAGACGGGTGGACAAACAAAAACCTAAAAATTCTGACAAAATGAAAGCATTGATTGTGCAAGAATGGACTGCTATCAGTCAGGATTTGGTCCAGAAGTTGATTGAGAGCATGCCAGGGAGAATTGCAGAGGTCCTGAAGAAGAAGGGTTATCACTGCAAATATTGACTTGCTGCATTAACTCATTCTAACTGTCAATATAAGCTTTTGTTACTCATATGTTTGCAATTATATTTCTGTCTGTGATAAAAACATCTGTCAAACACACATAAAAACCAGAGGGCAGCAGATCATGTGAAAATATAATATTTGTGTCATTCTCAAAACTTTTGGCCATGACTGTAAAGTGGAAATGAGCCAAAATCAGCTTAAGGCCTCATTCAGACGTTCATGTTTCACGTTCTGTGATATCCTCCCATAGAACACGTGCCTATTATAGCCTATGGGGCTGTTCACATGTCCATATTTTTATCCGGACCATGTGTCTGAGGAAAAATCACTGAGCCATGTCCATTTTTATCAGCACCAGGGATGAAAACCAGCAATATAAATCATGGATGGCATCAGTGTGCAGTCCATGTGCTGTCTGTGATTAACGTTTTTTTACAAGAAAAATCACAAATGTCTGAATAAGGCCTAAGGTACAAACAATGGTATTTAATGCAAGCAGACCTGGACAAAGCCTCTGTAAAGGGGTTTTCCCATGAACAAAGTACATTTTAATCAATAGATCTTGGAATAATAATACATTTCACACTTGAGTGTCTTAAAAAAATGTTCCTGTGCTGAGATAATCTTATAAATGTGCCCCTGCTGTGTACTGTGTAATGGCTGTGTCTGACCGTGCAGGGACATGGTCTGATAATACCACAGCTCTGGGCAGGGGAGGAAGCAAAAGAGTATACAGACAGGACATCATGTGATTGCAGCTGATTCTTTCTATAAGGTAAAACATATTTAAAAACTATATTCAAATGTTTTACCTCACAGAAAGAATCAGCTGTGATCCCGTGCTGTAATGTCTGCATATTCTCCTTTGCTTCCCCCCCTGCACAGGAGCTGTGGTATGATCAGACCATGTCCTGTACGGTCAGACACAGCCATTACACAGTACACAGCAGGGGTGCATTTATAAGATTATCTCAGCACAGGAACATTTTTTTGATTGTGAAATGTATTTGTATTCCAAGATCTATGGATTAAAATGTGCTTTGTTGATGGGAAAACCCTTTTAAATCAAAACCACCAAGTGAACAGTTGATCTCTAGAATCTGATTGGTGGAAATAGAGGCAATTAGTAGAAATAGCAGGTGATCATACATGTCTTCTACGGTGTCACAAAAATGTAGAGGCTATTCAAATTATCCGATTACCATGTAATTCTGTACTTGGTAACAGACAGTTTACCATATAATCATGTATCCTTAGGATAGGTGATCAATATCCTAGCAAAGGAAAACCTCTTCATAGTTGATATTTTGTGAGATTTCACAATACAAAAACTTCATACAATAATACGGTCATTTAGCATCAAGAGAGAAATGTTTCAAAAACCTTTATGCGTCTAATCAGACATAGACTTTGAAAGTAAGTTTATCAGCCTCATCAGGCCTAGGAGATCAATTTAATAATGTTTGCAATTTTTAAATCTAGTGACAGATTCATTTTGACTATATAGATGAACAGAATTTTTAAATAGCGGGATTTCACTTTGGTTCAGTATCATGATATGAATATACAGTATCTTTAAGGTTTTTATACCATGGCAGGTAAAGCATTATCTTAAAAGGGTTGTTCGGTCTTAGGCTACAAGTCTGAAGTCACTCTATGTGACTGCAGACTTGTGAATCCTCATATCGCGCACACTGCACGCTGTGAGGATTCTCCGGTGCCGGCAGAGAGCGATCATGTGACTGCAAGTACGCGATATGTATAATCCTAGTCACATTCCGACTAGATGGGGGCGGCCTCGCTCAATGGAAGTCTACATGACCGCCCGCCATGTGAGGATTCACAAGTCTGCAGTCACATAAAGCATAACCCCTTTAAACCGGTTATTATGATGTAATAACAATGTAGAACAAATTCAGTTCCTTAATATGTGTGTATGTACCAGACACCAAACAACTTACTTGTGAGTATCTTCCATGTCTTCTTCTCATCGTCATAGTACTGGACCAGGTTGCTGGGCAGTCGGTCCGGCCCCGGAGGCAGTCCTCCCACTAATAATAACATCTTCTTGTTGGATCGAATTCTTCACCCAAAACAGAAGAGAAGAAGAATGAACCGTGTCATATTTCCACAATGCCGGTGTCCTGATGTAATCTACTTTAATGGCTCTTGCATCTACACATAATCATGTCACAATAAGTTGGAGGTGAGGCCTGAGCAGGATGGCGCTCATAAAACAACTGAACATCCCTTACTAGTCAAAAGAAAGAATAAAAAGCTCCTCTGATGCCATTTGTCTAAGGTTCCTTCCAGAATTACGTCTTTTTTTCTCCTGTTATCCCTATAAATCATGGCTCTTTACAGCTGAGCACTCATGAAATGCCCTGCAGTTGTGATAAGGTTAGGCATTAAAGTTACACATCAAAAATCATATTAGTCAGATCGTTATTATAAGTCGTTTTACACCTACAGAACCTTGAAAAATGGTAAAGGTTATATTGGGAGACAGGAGACAAAGCTCAGCGAGCACTTAGATTACACCAGTTCCTCCAGAGTAATTAGCTGTGGGGGTAGAATGATAGGCGAGCGGACGACACTCACTGGATGATGTACATTACAGGCCACATATTGGCTTCTTACATTATAGATCCTGATCATCTCCGTTCCTGCTCCCCCCACCCCATGCACTAGTGGCTATAACACTGAGTGGTGAATGTGTCATATAGCTGGAAGCTTCCCTGGAGTGGGGCCCTGCCAGTGATCTCCACTGATCCAGCGACAGAAACCTGCTCATCTGTGCTAAAGCCACTCTAATTCCATCCTTCTGCTATTTTGCTCTGCCATCGTCCCTTGGGGGCAACTATATAACAGTGTGACTACCCACCCACTGAGTGCAGGAAATTCTCTTCTTTTTTTTTAACCAAGCTTGTGATTCCCAATATGCCCGCAAGCTCAAAGGTTCAAGTCTGCCTGGTAAATGAGAGTCTATGTGCTGCTTCGGCCCAAGTTTGTGCTATTAATTTATTAAACAAAATTCGGGGATAGCGTTAAAAGCGTTCGTATGTTCTAGCCAAAATTCAGAATCTATATTTTATACACCGTGATAGCTTTTCCTTATGTGGACAACTATAAAATATATCTATCTGTCTATGTATCTAAGTATCTATCTATCTATCTATCTATCTATCTA
>VIAB01000987.1:176112-186656 GCA_009801035.1 Oophaga pumilio
TTCTATGCAGCCGCACACTCCGGTCTGAGTGCCGGCGGCAGTGCTGGGCTTAGGCTTGGTACTTAATGTTCAGTTTTACTTGCAGTACAGAATGGTTCAACCATTCAACTAGTAGTAAAGCCATTTCTGCAAATTGTCCCAGTAACCACTTTTCAACATGAGAACGCCAGTCTGTATGTTGCTCGTGCTATTGTGAGCAGCCTGCATGGTCTGCATGGTCTAAACGCACTACCATGGCCTGCAGTGTCTATGGACTTGTCTCCTCCTATGCACATCTAGGACATCATTCCTCAGCAATTGCAAAGGGAGCTGCCATCAGCGGATCTTGATGCAAGTGCATTTAGTGTGGCAGAACATTCCTTAAACAACCATTGATAACCTCAATGATAACCTGTCAAGAAGTGTAAGTGTGGGTATTTCTATGCATGACAACTGAAAAAATCGAAATGTTTTGAAAATTTTATTTTCATTTTTTCATACTTTGCATATCATTAACATGTCTATCCATCCTGAGATTTACATAATTCCTCGATTTTTCCCTCTCAGTGTTGCAATTTCATTGTTGGCAAATATAACTTTCGAAAGTAATAGATTAAATATGTACTGTAATATTATTTTATTGTTGCACAATTAAATCACATTTTTTTTTATAAAGTTTAGCAATAAAGAAAATAGGGTCACTTAGAGCACATAAACATCAGTGGACACTGAGAACATGACACAATTCTGTCATTGTTTAATAAAGATTTTAAATCTTGGTGTAATATAATAATAATAACAAATAATAATAATTTTGTAACAGTTGCAATGAAAATGATTACAATTATTCAACCACCATTGCAAATTAGGTTCATTAGCAAAGTTTGAAAACTTTTGTGTCTTACAGTGCTGTAGGATTGTAGTTCTAATGATGACTCGCAAGGAAAAGAGACTTCCTGTTTCTATGTATAGCTTAGAAAAATTTAGCTAGTCTGTTTTTAATCATGTGCTGTAATAGACCTAATGGAAAAGAGAAGAATTAACTGAGCAGAAAGGAAAAATTAGCAATTGTAAGCACCCAGTGCTATATAATATGATGATTGCAATATATTATGATAAAAATTTTGATGGAAGTGCTTTTTTTTTAAAAAACAAAACCCTCAAAACAATGGCAGAACTGCACTTTTTTACCATTTCACCCCACATAATTTTTTTTCTGATGTTCCGGGCATTATGTGGTAATGTGAATAGTGTCATTAAAAGCTACAGCAAGCAATCCCTTATGTGTATGTTTACGCAAAAAAAAATTATGGCATTTGAAAGAAAGGGAGGAAAAAATGAAAGTGCAAAAATGAAAATGTGACAAGTCGTGAAGGAGTTAAACTCATCATCATTATTAGGTTATGGTTATAAAAAGCATACCCCCCAACCATCTCGGATCTAGCCGGACAGTCCCAATTTTGACCCTCCCACCCACTGTCCCGCCCAGGACTCTATTCTTCACGCACTGAGATAAGCAGCCACGCCCCCCCATGCACCACGTCCTCCCCCTCCCAGGTCTCTCCATCTCAGCCCTTCACAGCCAGCAATGACGTTGCTAGGCTGTCCTCTTCTGTGTGCACAGGACCTGTGATGAGGTCACAGGAGGGGAGGAGTCAGGGGTCACATAATTAGGAGCCTTGGTGTGTGCAGGACTCTGCTGTTCTGGTTGTCATGGTGCTGGATGAGGGCAAGTTTATGTGTGGGGTCAGGAGGCGTTTACAGTGTGGATGTAGCAGAGCCATGTGTGTACGAGGTGTATGGAGCGGAGCCATGTGGGTGCGAGGTATATGGAGCGGAGCTGTGTGTGTACGAGGTGGATGTAGCAGTGCTGTGTGTGTACAGAGTGTACGAAACGGAGCCCTGTGTGTACGACGTGCATGGAGCTGAGCTGCTTTGTACACACAGGGCTCCATGCTTGAGCCGTGTGTGTACAGAGCGGAGCAGAACCGTGTGTGTACAGAGCGGAGCAGAGCCGTGTGTGTACAGGGTGTACGGAGTGAAGCCGCATGTGTATGGAGCGGAACTGCGTGTGTACGAGGTGTATGGTGCAAAGCCGCATGTGTACAAGTTTTACAGAGTGGAGCCATGTGTGTACAAGGTGTACAGAGCGTGGCTGCGTGTGTTCAAGGTGTACGGAGCAGAGCCGCATGTGTACGAGGTTTACGGAGTGGAGCCATGTGTGTACTGAGTGGAGCCGTGTGTGCGCGAGGTGTACGGAGCAGACCAGCATGTGTATGAGATTTACGAAGTGGAGCCATGTGTGTATGGAGCGGAGCAGTGTGTGCGCGAGGTGTACGGAGCGGAGCCGCATGTGTACGAGGTTTACGGAGTGGTGCCATGTGTGTACTGAGTGGAGCCGTGTGTGCCCGAGGTGTGCAGAGCGGAGCCGTATGTGTACGAGATTTACGGAGTGGAGCAATGTGTGTACTGAGTGGAGCTGTGTGTGCGCGAGATGTACGGAGTGGAGCCATGTGTGCGCGAGGTGTATGAAGCGGAGCTTCATGTGTATGAGGTTTACGGAGTGGATCCATGTGTGTACTGAGTGGAGCCGTGTGTGCGAGGTGTACGGAGCGGAGCTGTGTGTGTGCAAGGTGTTCGCAAGACAGCGCGCCGCAGCCTTTGTCCCCCTTTCCCGCCTTCAAAAGTTGGGAGGTATGATAAAAAGGTTTCCAAGATCAACAAAAAATTGACCAAAGAGGGGGAGTATGCCAAATACGTGCTGTTCCAGCATTGGCACTTGTCACTGGGATGCCGCAACAGAGTGGTTTCCTTTATTTCAGGAGGGGCTGAGGTGGGGGTGGAGCCAGAGCTGTGGTGGAGACTGGGTGGAGTATGCCAGTATGGGGCCCTGAAATGTCTGGTGGCAGCCCTTATGTGATTTCATCCTGCCACCCATATGTCTCCATCCTGCCCCCATGTCTCCATTCTGCACCATTTGTCTTTATCCTGCCCCAATGTGACTCCATTTATCCCCATGTGACTCCATTCTGCCCCATTTTTCTCCATTTTGGCCCATGTATAAATTCTGCCCCATGTCTCCATTCTGCACCATTTGTCTAAATTATGCCCCCATTTCTCCATTCTTCCCACGTGTCTCCATTCTGCCCCTATGTGTCTCCATCCTGCCCATGTGTCTCTATTCTGCCCAATGGGACTCCAGTGTGCCCCATGTGACTCCATTATGACTAATATGACTTCATTCTGCCCCCATGTTTATTCATTGTGCCCCTATGCCTACATTCTGCCCCATGTCTCCATTCTGCCCCTATGTCTCCATTCTACCCCATTTGTCTTAATTTTGTCCCCATGTTTCTCCATTGAGCTCTTATGTCTCCATTCTGCCCCTATGTCTCCATTCTGCCCCTATGTCTCCATTCTACTGCCATTTGTCTAAATTCTGCCCCATGTTTCCATTCTGCCCCATGTCTTCCTTCTGCTGCTATTTGTCAAAATTTTTCCCCATGTCTCTCCATTCTGCCCCCATTTGTCTAAGTTTTGCCCCATGTCTCCTTTTCGCTCCATGTTGTCTCCATTCTGCCCCCACGTTGTCTCCATTCTGCCCCCATGTTGTCTCCATTCTGCCCCATATGATCTCCTATCCTGCCATCATATCTCCTTTTTGGCTTGTCTCTCCCTTCCTTTTCCCTTTATATACCATTCCATACTCTGGGTGCGCTTAGAGTAATTGTAGTTCCCTTTGTGTCTGTATTATAGAGCAGGACTCGTGTACCTGCTTCACCATGCACTTTTATATTAACAAAAGAGATAACGATGAGCTGTTCACCATGCACTATCCAGCTTAGTGCAAGACAGGGATAGGAATGGGATGAAAAAAACCCGTCTAAGGACGTGCAGGAGCTCAGGGTTGCGCACGACAAGTTTCAGGGGTTGTCCCTCTAACCTTTCCCTAGTGTCAGTGCTCCTCTTCCCATCCATCTCGCGATGCGCCGTTTGGCTCCTTGGTGGAGGGCAACAGCACTCCAGTGTTCATTAGCGCAAGATCACTGTTACTGTAGGTAAATTAAGAGGCAAGTATAAGCTCTTTTATTATTTTAGTACATTTCCTTATGTTAGCTTCTTATGCATTGTGTAATCACAGTTCTATGCCAGACTAGGCACAAATTAATACTTATTAGATACATGTAATTGGACATATCACCAAAAGTCCAAACTCTGTTGCACAGAGAAAAAGTAGTCATATCTCCTTTTATTTATTATCTGTAGAAAAATCAATGTATTTATTATACATAGGAAACTTCACATTTCTATTGAAGCTGCGGCTATTGAACTGTGGAAATCACTGCAGTGTTGAGACTGATTGTAAAATGGCAGCCCTGCCTATTCTGTCTTCCATCGAAGATTAGTGTACTTCAGCTAGAAAATGAGAATTTTTTTTCTTCTCTTATATTTTATTTTCCTTTATTGGATCAGCGTATTTAGAGTTCCATTCCTTTTTTTCACTTTTCAACTGTTAAATGAACAGATTTAGTTGTAAAGAGTGATGTGAGCACAAAATATGTGTTAAAGCATCTTAAAAACAACCAGAATACTACTGTCATTATGCTATATAAAGTTGCAGCAAAAAGGATTCAACCCTTATTGCAAAATAGTTGTTTTTAGCAAAATGTACAAATTTTCTGATGTTTGCAGTAAACCTACAAAACTGCAACAATTTACATAGCTGAATACAACTAATATAACAAGTAGTAGTATCAAAAATTAAAACAAAATGCCCCGTCATGACTACAGCCGTCTCAGAATCTTTCAACCTCTTAATGACAAGCATCTTAAGGATCTATTTGAAACAATAATCAAAAAGCAAAGTAATTATACTGAGGCCGAGAGCAAGTCAGGGTATGTTTCCACGGTCAGGAAACACAGCGCTTTGGACGGAGCGGAAAGTCCACTCCGCCCAAAGCCCCGCCCCTTACTGAACGCGCGATCAATCCGGATGTGCTCATTGAACACATCCGGAATGACCGCAGGGCTACATAGCCCTGTGTTATTTCCCTTGCGGCGACGCAGCGTCGCCGCAAGGGAATAGGACATGCTGCGGTCTAAAAAGACACACCGCATGTCCGTAAACGCAGGTCTTCCGCCTGCGTGTTTTTAAGCATAGTGGAGACGGGATTTCTTGAAATCCCCTCCACTATGCTGTAACATCTGGACGCTGCGTGTTTGACGCTGCGCCAACGCACAGCGTCAAACACGCAGCAAATCCTGACTGTTTCCTGACCGTGGAAACATACCCTTAGAGTATAGCTCTCCCAAAATATAAAGATATATAAATTAAATGGAATACTCCCAAAAATAATTGCAAACAAAGAGAAAAATTGAGTACATAAAAATCAGAGAAAGGGTCATGTAAAAAGTAATACATTTATTCAAATATCACATACAAAATAAGATCAAACAAACAATAAGCAACAAACATTGAGGAAAATGAGGAGACATGAAGGTAGGCAAGGGAGGGGATGGGAGTCGAAGTAAGACACAGGGGAGCAGGAAAAAATAAGAAATAACCAATATGTGCACCAACAGCTGCAAAAGACTGGTAAAAAAGTAGTAGACCAAATGCGTGTCCTAAGTACCAGCAATAAATGCAGTAAATAGATCCTGCTTACCCATCATTCATCACGACTTCCTCATCCCTCCCTGCGGCCCCTTGACTCATGTTTTGCGTTCCTGCTTTTTCAAAAAGGGGTCGAGGCCAATACCAATACCAATTTAAAATGCTTAAAGCAAACAGTGGGTTAACTTACAGGTCTTAGGAGCAGTGGTTGTAGAAATCACAGGAGTTCAAAAAGTGAAAAGTTGATTACAGCTCAACGAACAGAATGATGTCAAAATACAAGACAAACAGCAAATTAACACAATACTGACTGAATACTCAGACGCTGTATTTGTGGTAAGGTGAACCTGAAAAAGCCTTGAATGATGCTGCCAATGGTACTCTGAGCAATTTGTGAAACCCAGCATGGAGCATAGCAAAGAGTGGAGGCCATAGAGGAAGGGAACGGAATCTGTCACTTAAGTCAAGACGGGTATGTAATAATCTTAGCTCATCCCTTATGCCAATGGCTTCCAGCTCACTGATATCCTTGGGGTTGCATACTTTAAACACCTTCTTCAAATCCCAACTAAGAAATTTTATGAGTTTCAAGTCAGACAACTGTGATGTCACTTCTTCTGAAACCAAGCCTTAGTGGGCTTTGAGGTGTGATTAGGATACTTGTCCTGTTGGAACTTCCAATGACCCAACCTTCAACTTCCTCACAAAAAATCATTATCTGTTTTTTAGGATTCCTATATACTTGCTTGAATCTATTTTAACCCCCACACTCTGCAGGTTTCCAGTGACAGAAGGTGGCAAACAGACCCAGAGCATCCATGAGCCACCACCATGCTTCACTTTATGCGGGGTGATCTTTTCAGGTTATGTTTCATGCTTCTTCCGCCAGACATACCGCTGATTCATAGGCCCGAAAAGTTCCAGTTTTATTTATTCACTCCAAGGAACAGAATCCCAAAAGTTCTGTGGCTCATTTATAAGGTTTTGCACCATATTGCAGCAGACTTTTCCTATGGTTTTAGATCAGTAGAGGTGTATGCCTTGGATTTCAAAAATAGAAACATCAGGGCCTGCTGCTTCTAAATCTTACAATAAAATAGTGTATTATAGAGCAAGAGTAATATAGTTAAGCTCTAAAAATGCAGCCTGAATCCCTTCCTATAGTTTAAGACAATGAAATATTACAATACTATTTAAGATTGGATCTCGTGTAAGTTTTCACTATGTTAATTTAGACCCTTTTCTGACATTTTAGGGTACTCTCACTACTCTATGTTGTCTGCGCCAGGTAAGCAGTCTTACCAGTTATCCTTCTGTCCTTCAGCCCAAGCCGGCTTTGCTGTGCAGCACATGCTTGCTTCACTAAAATTCTCACGGGAGCTGCTTGAATGCAAAATGATGATCTTCACATTTACAGAACCTGCAAACATTCACCCTGCTCAGTTTCTCTATCTTCCACTACCTTAGATATTAGAAAAAACTTTATATAAGCCTGTTGTCGGACGGGGCTTATTTCGAACGAGGAACTGGTGGCAGCATACCGTATTGGTTAGTGAGGAACTCTGACAGTGACGGCTGGGAGGTTTATACATACCGTATATCCCCAGCCTGGACTGGTGATATATATCCACCTTCACTGGGAGCGCCCCAATAACTCGTACCTATAAGGGAAGCCTTTCCAGCGACTATTTGCCCTCGGTGCAGTTCCCTGAGTGACCTGTGGCAAGTGGCGGCGCCAGAGAGCCGATCCCTGCTGGGTCCTTCTCTCCCCTCCCCTGAGGTGAGCAAAGTCAACTCCCCCTTCCCCTGTGAAATCCCTCACAGGGCCACACAGGGAAAGTTAGATAAATATGTTGAGGCGGTAGGCCAGTCTGAAGAAATGCATTTTTAGGGAACGCTTAAAACTGTGGGTATTGTGGATTAATCAAATTATCCTGGTTAGTGCATTCAAATAATTTGTTCAGCACTCGAGAAGTCTTGGAGATGGGAGTGGGAGGTTCTGATTATTGAGGATGTTAATCTTAGGTCATTACCAGACAGAAGGGCACAGGAAGGGTGGTAGACTGAGACAAGGGAGGAGATGTAGGGTGGTGCTGTGGTGTTGAACCGTGGAGCACTTTGTGGGTGAGAGTGATAAGTTTATATTGAACTCTGGAGTGGATGGGTAACCAGTGCAATGAATGGCACAAGGTAGAGGCATCGTTGTAACGGTTGGTATGATCCAGGCTGCAGCATTCAAGACAGAGAGGAAAGTTTGGTAAGAGAGAGACCGATTAGTAGAGAGTTATGATAGTCCAGAAGAGAATGAATAAGAGAAACAGTAGGAGTTTTTGCTGAGTCAAAAGTAAGATAAGCTCGAATTCTAGAAATGTTTTTGAGGTGTAGATGACAAGAGCGAACCAGTGATCGGATGGTGGGGGTGAATGAAAGATCTGAATCAAGTATGACCCCCAAGACAGCGGGCATGTTGCTGAGAAGTAATAGTGGAACCACAAATGAAAATGGCAATGTCAGGCATAGGTAGGTTAGCGGAGAGAGGAAACACAAGGAGTTCAGTTTTTGACAGGCTCAGTTTCAGATAAAGGGAGGACATGATGTTGGAGACATTGGTAAGACAATCACTGGTGTTTATTTAATAATGCAGGCATGATGTCAGGAGAAGAGGTGTATAATTGGGTTTCATCAGCATAGAGATGGTACTGGAAACCAAAGCTGCTGATTGTCCTGTAGGGGCAATATACAAGGAGAAGAGGAGGGGGCATAGGACTGATCCTTGAAGAACCTTGACAGTAAGGGGAAAAGGAGAAGAGCCAGTAAAAGATACAGTTAAGGAGTGGTCAGAGAGGTAGGAGGAGAGGCAGAACCAAAATCTCCACATTACTATGGAAACCACTGTGGATTTGCAGGTGCAACAATAGGGGGACAAATGCGACAGTACTGGGCTGTCAGCAGGATAAAAACTTTGTGCATGTTGGGAATAGATGTGGACAGTGCTGGAAATGTCAAGTGTGTCTTTGTTATAAACTGTGCAGAAGTGTCGTAGCCGGAAGAAGTTGTAATGGCGGTCTGGGCCAAATGGAAAAGACAGTAAATATGAATGACCACATCAGAAAGAACATCATTTGTAAGATACTAACATAACTGTACTGTAATCTCTTAATATCTTCTGCAGAACTGGTAACTTGGTCTTTATATAGTAATTTAATTGTAGTAGCAGCATGCTCATCTGCTGCGGTTTCCCATTAACCACAATGATTACGGTGCGCCACGGTAGCTGTAAACATGGTTAAGCTAGCGGCCCATTTCAGATGTGTTTTGCTCCCTCTTGTGCTGAACCCCTTGCTACGCCTCTGTATTAAATGTATCTGTTCAATGTTCTGCTGATAGCTTTTGTTCACGAAGGGTAGAAAGTTTATCCCAAAATTGCATTTGCTGAATGCTGCTGTTTCAAGGACAGACTGTAAATCTTGTAAGTTTTTTTGCAGGCAAATATCTAGGGAATACGCCATATCGAAATCTTAGGAATTAAGGAGCAAAAGAGTGGATAACGCTTGCAGAATGTGTCGTACGTCTGTGAAAGAATATATGTTTTCAAATGAATGAATTATAGATGCCCCTTTGGCGTACAAACTCGCATCGCTCACTGAGACAATCTATTCAATGTAATTTAAAACCGAAATATGCAAGTAATAGACAGGCCATTGTCATTTGTGGAAAATAACCAAAAATTATTCCTATTAATGCCTCTAGTCTGTAAATAGCAGGCAAGGTGTGTCTAATACATGTAGTAGCATCATTTGTACAAAAATCTGATATATTAAGCCATTTGCTTTAATATTTTTCTAATAATACATCCTTTTGTTTGAAGCAGAGAAATGTCATTATGGTTATGGTTTGCTAGACAATTACTTTGTCAAACCTCAACAAACTGCATAATAAATGGTAGAGATGCATCAAACATGAACAGGAAGAAAAGATAGAACAAGTTATGTATTTCCATCTGATTTGTTCTTTTCATTTAAAGTGCGCAGTAGCTACTGCTTGATGCCGACATTCTAGATTTTTCCTTAGGCTGCCAAGTAAGCAGGGTACACATTTATCTATCAAACTAAGGAGGAATAATTGAAACACTTAATATACGCAGTGACAAGTAATCCATGAATGGCCTCATTACTTATGTTTATTGATTATTTGCATTTAATACATGAAGCCACATATTTAATAGGTATGTGTGTATTTGTATAATGCATTTTTATTGCTCTGCCTCCAGTTTGTTATATGAAGTTTAGGTTCCTCTTTGTTACTATTACTGATTTCTAACATAGGTTAGGTCCATTGAGATATTCATCTTCTAGACTATTTTTATTATTAATTAAAAAGTATCAATTAATTGAAACCAGTAAGTGGTCGCATTTAGACAAAAAAAACACTAAAAGATTAAACATTTTAAGAAATATTTGGTTTAAGTGTAAAAATTGTAAAGGTTGTTGATAAGAGATTAATACAAACTGTCAAGCCCCAATATTTGCTATGACTTTAAAAAGAATAAAATATAAAAAAAAGTCACTTTTAATGACTTGCAACAAAGAATCTTTGTAAATTGCTCTTGACAGTTTATCTAATAGTCCACACTGACAGACGTGCCTTCTATTACTTTAGATTTAGTTTATAATAGATCTTGTCAGATGTGATAATGTCTTTATTCAGTATATTTACACATTTTGGCCATATTTTATAAGACATTTCAGATGTCTTGTTACAGTCAGTGCTGCCATTCTACTGTTGCTATATCCCATAGTCTCACACAACTATCCCAACATAAGTGGATTATGCCATAGAATTCAGAAAGAACAGTCAACAAATATAACCACCTGTCTCCACTCCCCACCTTCACAATATTCAATACTTTAATGTCTATGAGTGCTCGTGTATATATATATTTATATATATT
>VIAB01000987.1:203744-219380 GCA_009801035.1 Oophaga pumilio
CTTCTGCTCAGAATTCATTTCTAACACATTCACAACACTGGCTGGCAAGTATGCTAGTCTTGCCATTGCAGATGGTAACTCTATAACCAATGATCAGCTGATGGGCCAGATGACTATTTAAAGGAAGGTGGGAGTGGCTACCAATCAACATCAGCTGACCAGCCTAAAAGAATTGCCAGCAAGATACATACATTAACTCTTGCTGGACCAAAAGGAGAAAAAAAACAATTAAATTTCAGCAGACCTATAGCTGCAACAAATCCTTTAATGATTTGTGACACTATGATTCTATGATTCTATGAGGTAGTAACTCTGGAATGCTTCAACATATTCCAGTGATTCTGAGATTATTGATTATGTTTTCTTGACATGTTGCACTTCATGTTAGTGGTAAATTTTGGTCTATATGATTTATGTTTATTTATGAAAATATTGAAGATTTGACAAAAAATTAGAAAATTTTCTAACTTTACATTTTTTGCCCTTAAATCAGATAGTTATACCACACAAAATAGTTAATAAATAACATTTCCCATATGTCACATGATATCTGCAGAATTTTTTAAACATATTTTTTTTGTTAGGAAGTTAGAAGGGTAAAAAGTTTATTAGCAATTTCTAATTTTTCCAACAAAATTTGCAAAACCACTTTTTTAGGGACCACATCACGTTTGAAGTGACTTGAGGGGCCAATGTGGCAGAAAATACCCAAAAATGACACCATTATTAAAACTGCACTCCTTAAAGTGCTCAAAACCAAGAAGTTTATTAACCCTTCAGGTTCTTCACAGGAATTAATAAAGAAATGTGGAAGGAAAAAAAGAACATTTTACTTTTTTCACAAAAATGTTACTTTAGCCTCCTTTTTTTTTCAAGATGGTAACAGGAGAAAATGTACCTCAAGATTTGTTGTGCAATTTCTCCTTAGTACGTTGATACCCAATATGCGGGGAAAAACTACTCTTTGGTAGAATGGCAGGGCTCAGAAGGGAAAGAGCGCTATTTGCCTTTGGAGTGCAAAATTGTCTAGGGTAACAAATGGATGCTGTGACTCATTTGCAGAGCCCCTGATGTGCCTAAACAGTGGAAACCCCCCACAGGTGACTCCATTTTGGAAACTACACCCCCCAAGGAATTTATCTAGAGTTGTGGTGAGCATCTTGAAATCACAGGTGCTTCGCAGAATTTTAAAATTTTTAGCAAACTTTGAGTTTGCCGATACACCACATGTGGTAGGAAACTACTGTTTGGTCGCACAGCAGGGCTTGGAAGAGAAGGAGCAATATTTTACTTTTAGAGTGCAAAATTGTCTGGAATAGATAGCCGATGCCATGTCGCGTTTTCAGAGCCTCTGATGTGCCTAAACAAGTGACCTCCGTTTGGAAACTGCACTTCTTAAGGAATTTATTCAGAGGTGTGGTGAGCATCTTGAACTCAGAGGTGTTTTGCGTAATTTTAAAACATTGGACCGTGAAAATTAAAAATAATTTCCCTAGAAATGTTGTTTTAGCCCCAAATTGTTCATTTTTACAAAGGTAACAGGAGAAAATGGATATCAAAGTTGGTTACACAACATCTGTGTTTTTGACCCCATATGTGGTCAAAAACTACTTTTTGGGCACAGTGGAAAGCTCTGAAGGGAAGGCGTGCCATATCAGATTTGCCTTGAATGGTTTGCGGGTGCTATGTCACATTTGCAGAGTGTCTGAAGTGTCAAGACAGCAGTACCCCCATAAGTAACCTCATTTTAGAAACAACACCTCTTAGTGAAATCATCTAGGGATGCAGAAATCATATTCACACCCCATGTGTTTCACAAAATTTGATAGCGTTGAGCAGTGAAGAAGCATAAATTACATATTTTCCACTATAATGTTGTTTTAGCCCAAGATTTTGCATTTTCACAAGGGAAAATGGGCAAAAATGACCACATAATTTGTTACACAATTTCTCGTGATTGAGGCAATCCCCCAGTACAGTACTATTTGGCCACATGGAGAGATTTGGGAGGGAAGGAGTGCTATTTGACTCTTGGAGAACAAATTTTCATAGAATAGTTTGCAGACTCCATATAAAGAGCCCCTAAGGGCTAGAAGAGCAAAATCCCCCTCAGTTGACCTCCCTTCCCCTGCAAAAAGGACCCTTTATGATTGCTGATCAACTTGTTATATCGTCAGTTGCCACTCAATATGCCTGTGCAAAGTAAGCAAAGGGGCAATTGACTATAGTAGTACACACCTTTGCAACTGCTGAGAGGTTTATTTAAAGGGTGTATCCAGGACTATTTTTTTTCTGCAGGCCTTAAAACTAACAAGCAGGTAGGTACTAACCCAGTGCCGGCACAGAGTGGCTGCCGGCAATTCAGCTACTCAACTTCAACAGAGCAGCTGTGCCTCTTCAGGGCTGCTCTGTCGACTGCCAATGTCATGCTGATTGATGGCCCGCTCTCCACAGTTGGACAGCGGAGAGCCTGCTATCAATCAGCATCATGTCAGCAGTCATGCCCCGTCAGCAGACCAGAAGAGAAGCTGCTGCTCTGTCGACATGACATCAGCAGAAGACACTGAATCACAGGCAGAAGTGGCCTATGACCACTCTGTTCCGGCAGAGATCGGCATTGTGCACATCAGGTAGGTATCAGCTATCTGGCTATTCGTTTTTCTGCACATAGTAAAAAAATAGTCTTCGTTAAACCCTTTAATGACTGGGATCACAATTTTTTTCCCATGTAATCTCATTCCCAGATTTGTTGCTTTTTACAATTAAACAAAGTATGGAGACTTTTTTCCCCCTCCTATTTAAATAATTATTATGCCATTTTTTTTTTACTATTTATGAACAATCCTTTAATATTTTAAAAAGAAATAACACATTTTGAGAAATCGTGATACTTTATCAAGGTGCGTGCACTTGTTGAGATAGTAATTCACTGTCTAATTGACATATGATAAAAATGTGCAGTGCGTTCTGGCCACAAAAGTATAAATTAGTCCTGGTCATGAAGGGGTTAATAAATGGCCCATTAAAGTCATCCAGCTATAGTAATGGGTAAAGTGAGCAGAAAAAAGATTCTAGAATGAAAGGAGAAATTGACTTTGAAACAATGGAAATACATTAAAAGAAAAACTTGGATAAATAAACATTCATAGTACATCAGAAAGACTACAATCCATGGTGAGTTAATACACCTCTACTAATTTGTCTGTATTTGCCACCTACACAGTAACATTTACCATTCTCACTGAGGACAACAAAAGAGAAAGATTGATAGAGCTTGACATATGTCTACCATAGATATTGTCTGAAAAATTAATAGCTTTCACTATTTCTATGAGGACATTAAAGCTCAAATTAAACCCCCACTCAGAAAAAAAAGTCTGCCAAGTGTCGCTACCAGTGCAGGAGTAAAACTTTCCACAGCTATTGCAATTGACCCATTTGTCAAGCCCTGCCGACGTAAAATACTGACTCACAAAATAATCAGAAAAAAGAGAAAATCTCAAATAGGAGCACGCTAAACAGACTTCTATAAGTACAGTTCTCTTACAGAGTACACCTATACCCTAAATATATACAGTACTCATCCAAGTACTGTCAGATACTGACTTATGATAATATTTGAGAAGATCTTTGGAAATCCTAACCCCTTTTTCTTTTTAAATTTTTACATTATAAGGTAAAAAAAGGGAAAACTGTTTTTTTGTGGATTGTTTTTTACATTGTTATTTTTTCCTATCTTTTTTTTATTCCTTCTAGGGGACCTGAACTTTAATTATCTTAATCACTCATATTATAGACTGTTGTACTTCTGTATTGCAGTGCATTATAAAATATCAAGATCCTAATAGACCAAGCCTCTGTCACAATTTAATAGGAGCAGCAAGTTGACAGTCATTTCCAAACATTGTTATAGGAGTCGTCCGGGACTTTAACATTGATGGCCTACCCTTATTATAGGCTATCAATGTTTGAACAGTGGGTGTGCAACACCTGGCACCTGCACCGATTAGCTGTTCCCAGTGTCAGCCGGAACTGCCCAGTTATGAAGCTATAGAGCACAGCACCGTCGTGGCCCTGACTGAGTACTGCACATCCGCCCTCTTTTGATTTGAACAGGTGGTGGATGTGCAGTTGTCACGAGGGTGTCACATCCCCTGGAAGACCTGGAGTTAGATGGTCACGTTGGGTAATGAATCGCAGGTCTTCTTTACAGATGGTGTGATTTGTGTCTCACATTAAATGGATTTAGTTTTTTCTGGTGCTGATGAGTAGAGATGAGCAAATTGGTTTGGATTTTTGCCCCGAATCTGATTTTGACATATTCAGGCCATATTCGAACATTATTCGTGCCGAATGTATGTCTTATGTTCGGTTCCAAACATATTCGGTAATTTCTGCTCCCATTGACTCTAATGACGTTCGACTGTGTCTGACGAATATTGCAAAAACAATATTCGATTCTGATCATATTTGGAACTGAATCCGAACAAATACGCTCATCTCTACTGTAGAGGTTAATGCCCCAATATATGCTGGTCAGAAACATGCAACTCCATTTCAGCGGCTTCTGATCTGGCCTCCCTTCTCATGCCAGCACTGTCCAGGCCCGTTTGAAGTGTACCAATGACTATCTGGATGATCCAGAAGAGGCATGGGAGAAGTTCATGTGGTCAGTTAAGACCAAAACAGAACTTTTTGGTAGCAACTCCACTCCACTTGCCTTGTTTGGAGGAAGAAGAAGGATGAGTACAACCCCAAGAACACCATCCAACCATGAGACATGGTGGGGAAAACATCATACTTTGAGGTTGCCTGTCTGCAAAGGGGACAGGACAACTGCATCGTATTGAAGGGAGGATGGATGGGGTATGTATCACGAGATTTTGGCCAACAACCTCCTTCCTTCAGTAAGAGCATTGAAGAAGGATCGTGGCTGGGTCTTCCAGCATGACAATAGCCCAAAACACACAGCCAGGGAAACTAAGAAGTGGCTCTGTAAGAAGCATTTCAAGGTCCTGGTCCTGGAGTGGTCTAGCCAGTCTCCAGACCTGAACCCAATAAAAAATCTTTGGAGGGAGCTGAAACTTAATGTTGCCCAGCGACAGTCCCGAAACCTGGAAGTTCTGGAGAACTGTATGGAGGAATAGGCCAAAATCATTGCTGCATTGTATGCAAACTTGGTCAGGAAACGTCTAATCTCTGTAATTGCAAAGGTTTCTGTACCAAATATTAAGTTCTATTTCTATTGTATCAAATACTTATTTCATGCAAATTAATTATGCAAAATTCATACAATGTGATTTTCTGGATTTTTTTATTCTGTCTCACAGTTGAAGTGTACCTACGATAAAAATTACAGACTGCTCAATCTTTGTAGGTAGGAAAACTTGCAAAATCAGCAGTGTATCAGATACTAATTTTCCCCACTGTATATTAATCAGTCACTCTTAATATTTTGACACTCCATTGTTTCCATTTCTCATCATTATTGACGTTAAAGCAAAAAAATAGACTTGAAAGAGTTAAAGAATAGCACACTAATTTCACTCTGCACTGATTTCTAAGCAGGGGGCAAAGCATGAGATCCCAAAGTCCCTGCCATCCTCAGAATCACTTAGTGCGCCTCTCCATATGCACAATGTCATTTAAATGCTCATATTCTACGATATTCAAATTAGACCTCACTTTCGAGACTTCACAAGGCAAACATTATCCTGGATGGCAGCATCGATATATACATGTGGCTGTCTTCACATAATACGTGGAATTCCTTTTATTTCAGAATCTACTCATTCATTTATTCTCTGACTTACACATTGTTCTTGTATTTCTCTCTTTTGGCCATGACAGATGTGCTTTGAAATGTTAATAGATAAGTCGTCAGTTCACTAGATAATAGATGCTCATGTAATTTTATGTCCTGTATGGAAAATCGCAAAAAATATATTATACTGAGTAGAATATGGATTGTGCCACTACTTGTTATAATGTATGTCATTGTCACCTAGAGAATTATATAGTGTTGACTCTCTGAGGCCACATTTAGAGGTCTGTGATTTTTCATGTGCACAAAAATAAACAGTCCAAGTGTCATCAGTGTTTTTCATCTGAGTTCCATCAGTGTTTGGTCAGCGTCATTTTAAACCATCAGTGCTTTTCATATATGAAAAAAATAAAAACATAAATTACAAATTTTCTCCTATACATTGCAGTGTTCATCATGGACAGCACACAAACTGCACCCTGATGTCAAAAAGAGAAGACTTCTTGAGAGCAAATAAACAAACACAGAGGGTTTACCACAAGGTGCAAACCATTTATCAGCCTTAAAAACAGAAATGGCAGATTAGATTTTGCCCAAAACCATGTAAAGAAGCCAGCCCAGTTCTGGAAAAGTATTCTTGGGACAGAGGAAACTGAGATCAAGCTGTACCAGAATGAGGGGAAGAAGAAAGTATGGAGAAGGCTTGGAACAGCTCATAATCCAAAGCACACCATATCCTCTGTAAAACATGCTGGGGACAGTGTGATATCATGGACATGCATGACTTCCAGTGGTACCGAATCATTAGTGTTTATTGATGATGTGACTGAACACAGAAGCAGCCAGATGAATTCTGAAATATACAGGGCGATACTTTCTGCTCAGATTCAACCAAATGCAGCAAGATTGATTGGACAGAGCTTCACAGTACAGATGGACAATGACCCGAACCATAGTGTGAAGTCAACCCAGGAGTTTTTTAAGGCAAAGAAGTGGAAGTTTCTGCAATAGCCGAGTCAACCACCAGACCTCAATCGCATTGAGCATGCATTTCAATGCTTAAGACAAAACTTAAGGCAGAAAGAACCACAAACAAGCGACAACTAAAGTCAGCTGCAGTAAAGACCTGGCAAAGTATCACAAAGGAGGATACCCAGCATTTGGTGATGTCCATTGTCATGGCGGTAACTCTTCAGCTCTGCCCTACTCAGCGAGGTCACCACGCGGCGTCTCCTCGCGTCAAGTTGTCTCGCTGAGATTTGCTTCTTGCACCACTCCTCTGCATGACTGATACATCATGGTGTTTCCATTTGGCCTTAGGGGGATGTGGCCGGTCTCTGCAGGAATTTAGCCCTGCTGTGTCCTGCAGAGTTCTAGCTCCCTGGCTTATATTATGCAAACAGGTAGCATATTAGGAAGCTCTTCCCATCACTCCTTGCTTAAACGTTTGGTTCCTACCTTGTAGTCTATGTTCATGCTCATCTCTGTAATCCGCTTCTCGTTACTGACCCAACTTTTTTTCACATCCTGCCAGACGTCTCCCATTCTGACCTTGGCTTTACATCCATGGTTTCCAGACTTCAGGCAGTCATTGCCTGCAAAGGATTCTCTACAAAGTATAAAAAATTAACATGTTATTTCTGGTAAAGATAAATTGTCCAATTCCTTTTTTGCCCCTGAAATGAGGAGTCTTTGAAGAAAAATGATTCACTGACAAAAAGGCTGAAAATCAACAAATGACATCAGTGAAAAAAGACAGCCATACTTGCAATACCATGGTAATATGGTGCAGTACGGTAGCAGTAGGTTAGGTTGGTACTCTTGCTTCATGCCCCTTGCATGTTACATGAAAATGAGGGGTCTGGCTGGGTGTGTGGATGGCGATACACCCATGCAGACCACATGGTACCGTTGTTTTTGGCCTGCCAGAACCAAATGTTGCAAAGTTCAATGAGAGAGGCCATAGATCATAAATAAACTTTTGAGGAACTATGTTCAGCAGATAGTAGGCATTTAACTTCATGGATGTTTCTGTTATTACATGGAACATTATCACACAATTCTTCCTCCTTTTCCTGGAGTCACTCTCGCTTTCCGCTTCACTTAGCTTCCTTCTGCCTCAACACAGCCCAGCACACTATACCGGGAGCTTCCTCGACCCCAATAACGGCACTACAGTCAAGCAAGCAAGAGTTCATACTTCCACCCACAGTTCCACATCATTCTCCCTTTAGGGGAGAATCAACAATACACGTGGTTTGTCCTGATGAAGAAGTTCTGAAACTTTGAAACGCATTGACGAATAAACATCTTACATTTGGATTCTACATCCCCTCATTCTTCTTCAATGGCAGCACAGATTAACCCATTTGTTTCCAGGTTTTATGTTGTGACATAGAGGGGACGCTGTGAATGTAGAGTTGTAGCATCTATTCCGGAACTTTGTACCATGCTTGCTTCACCATCTTTCACTTCCCGTATCACACCATGTACCAGGACCAGGAGATCACGTCTGGAAAAGCCAAGGAACGCCGTTTCAGTACAGAGACAGAGACGTCTCGCTCCACCTGCGTCAACCCCGTGGGATCTTTCAACCTTTTCCGTCCGGGAGCCACAGACTGATAAGTTGATTCATTTTTTACTGATTTTTATTTACTCTGTATCTTCATTGTTTAACACCCCTGTATTTGTAATTGTTATATTTCTGCAAAGTCCCTGCGTGGAGTATTCACTGACAAGAATCTTCTTCATAAAGTACCTGTTAACTCTTTCTCTGCCTCCTGCTCATCACTGCATCCCGCATTCCTGCTAGTACCTTACATTGCATACCTGTTAACATATGAACAAGCCCTTATAGTCACTTCAAGGTTACTAAACCACTGCTCACATCTCAGTTTCCTTTGTGCATGTGGGGAGAGTACCTTAAAATGAGACATAGAAGAGTGATGATAATGCTTCTGTGTCATACACTTGTCTGTATTATGTTCTTTTGTATGTTGATTTTGTTTCCTTGAGAAGAAGATCATCACAAATTCTAACATATAAAAGAATATGTGTGGTTATATTCTGAGATCCCATTGTGGCACTTACTCCTAGAGCAATTCATCGCTATGCTTAGATCAATGCTGCATGCATGAACGAGCAAAAACTGAGGGCACTGAATTTCAAAAAGCCGCATGACTGAAGCGAAGGGGACATTGATAGATGATTGGATTGTTAATTAGCCCAGCCACAGCTTCAGCAGCCCAAAATGTATTAGTATTTTATTTTGGAGCTGGAGCACAAAAAAAACAACGTGATACAAGTTTGTAGATGATGATATACTAAGTACTAAGTACAACTCATGGTCGTTAAATGTAGATCAATGGTCAAGTTTATTTAAACACTGTTTTAATATTTGATTGACAATCAATATTACCACCTGTATATTTTCTGCCACTGAAGGTGTCGAGTGGATCTATTGGTTTCTTAACTGCAAATTGGCCTTATTGTGCCATGATACAACCCCTGCTTCTACGTCAATGCACAACAGGCAGATATGCCATTTATGATTCTAGGAAAGTTAGTCAATAGCCAGGCTGGATTGGCATGTGTACATAGGCTTCTTCAGGGAAAGGATGTTTATTAAATGGAAAATGTATATATTAATAAGACAGCCACAGTGCTGTGATAGTGAGTGTAGGTCTCGTAGGGGAAAGGCAGCAGAGAGTACCAGGCAGGGTGGGAATTGGGAGCTATTCATTCAGGGACCTCTGGAACCAACACCTATTAAAGATTTATCTCATATACTGTGGATAACACCTTTAAGGGGTTGTCCATGCTTGGGGCTCAGGTCTCCAGTCACTTTATGTGACTACAGACTAGTTAATCCTGACAGTTCCTACAGTGTACTCTGTCAGGATTCTCTGGCGCCGGCGCTGGGAGCAAGCAGGCACATGACTACAAGTATGCGATTTGCATACTTGTGGTCTTGTGCCAACTAGACATGAGTGGCATCTCTCAATACAAGTGAATTGAGCAAGGCTGCACAAATCTAGTTGGAATGTGGTTGTCAGTATACAAATCACATATTTGTAGTCACATGACCACCTGCTCCCGACACTGAAGAATTCTTAGAGTGACTGGAGACTTGAACCCCAGGCCTAGACAACCCCGTTAAACCAATATTCCCCAACCAAGGTTCCCAGGAATACTAGGATTCGTTGTCCTTTGATCATGGGCTCCTATGAAAACAAAAATAACTAAATCTCTCACTGTTACAAAATGAAGACAAAAGTAAATTTTAGCATGCTCAAACACACCGTGCTAAGCGGAAACCACTGCTTCTGGTGCACATACCAATTTAATGTGCTCAGCAACTGTCCCAATTTTTAAGCTCTCTAATTCCCTATTCACTCTTTGAGTGGGCATTTTTTTCATTAGCATTGAGTCAGTACAATAGGTTCCAGAACTTCCTTCCCTTCTCTTTTTAGCAATTAGCATGCATTGATTCCACCTTTGCCCAATGGCTTGTCTGTCCCAAACTCTTTTATCCAGATTTACAGGAGCAGAGTGAGAAAGACTAGCTCCTACTTAGAGAAAGCTTTTTTCTTCCCCCACAAAACTTTTGCATAATGTTCTAATGCTTTTCTCTCATAAACCTCTTCCCCACATCACCAAAGTGTGTCACTCTTATCTCCACGTTGCATCTTACCACTTATTCACTTGATGATATCCCATTCCACCTGATCTACAGCCTCACCACAGTGCTTCTCCAAACCCTAACCAGTTTCTTTATATTATCATTACCCTGTATACTGATGATACTCAAATCTATCTCTGTAGCCCAGATGTCACTTCTGTACTGTCCAGAATCACAGTGTGTCTATCAGCCATATGCTTCTTCTCATTACTCTGTTTAAAACTCAATGTAGATAAAACTGAACTTTTTTCTGTATCTCACTCAACCCCTTACCTGATCTAACCATTACAGTAAATGACTCTCCCATGTCTCACAAACCTACAGCATAGGTTTAGCACTAGACTTGGACCACATGTCCAAACCTTTACCTACTTCTCCAGCCTCCAATCATTTGCAGAGCCTGCCCTTTCCTCAACCCCCAGGCAATAAACCTGGGGGTTTCGCCGTCAGGCGCGATCCGGCTTTTTTAGATAAAAACTAATCCATTTTTTTTACCGCCGGATCCGTTTTTTTCTCATTGACATGCATTAGCCCCGGATCGCGCCGCATGTCCTTCCGTTTCGTCCGTTTTTTTCCGGATCCGGCATAAATCTCTCTCTCTCTCTCGTCTTCCACAATTGTAATCTTGATAGACAATCTGAAAACTCATCTCTTCTGGAAAGCCAACTATCCGCAATAACCCAGCTACCACATCCTTACTTTCAACCTCTTTACCAAATACCTTCCAGATTGTAAGTTTGTTTATTGTGCATGCTTGTATTTTGTATTTTATGTATACATATGTAAACCTTCTTCAAATGTACAGTACCTTGGAAATAATGGTGCTATTAAATAAATAGTAAAAAAATTCTTGCTTCAGTGTCATTGGTGGTAGAGATGGATTACACCCGGGACCCGGGTGCGGCAGGGTCAGGTGAGGTGACACCACAGCTTATCGAATTCATGGCAAGCTGTGGCATACCTTATGACAGAAATATTAATCAAATCCCTGAATTAAATAGTATTTGTGGCAAGGTGCACGCCACTTGTCAGACGCACTTGATTCATTAAGAGGCATGAACCACTTCATGAATCAGGAACTTCTGACTACACCATGTACCTCAAAAAGACCAGCATGAAAATCCCCGGTCTTGATGAATTTTGGTCTATCAAATGAGATCAAGTTATCTCAAAGTATAGTACAGAGACCATTTAAGTATTTGCAACATTTTTTAAAGTAATCAAAATTTCAGTAAGGATACCTGTGTCTTAAAAGTATTTTACGACAACAGCGTATGGCCCTCATACAAACTTCATCATAAATGCTGATTCACTTAACTTCAGTTTTGTCCTGATATTGTTACCGTTTCATAACCTAACACTGTATGTACATGTTGGAAGTAATACTGGTGGCAAGCAATATGGAATGCAAATATTGCTCTACTGTACATTAGGCTTATTCCCTACAAATTTATTGAAATGTCAAAAAGCTTTAAAAATGAAGGGGTAGTTTATAGACAGCAGTAAAAAAACTGCTTGAATTATCCATACATGGTATAATTACTGACAAAGGAACTAAATAGGAATTATGGGTGAAGCTGCCAGGCTTCCAATACCTCCTAAATACTTACAATGACTTTCCTATCATAAAAAGTGCAAAACATGATAAACATTTTCTTTAGCTCATATAAATTGCCAATTCTAATGTAATATCAAGACCTAGGGTTAAAACTATCAGACGTCCAAATGACATCTGGCTTCTCAGCTCCTACAGATTATTGGCTGCAGTGTTTATCAGTGCATTATTCATCAAAACTGATGATGCAAGGTACAACATGCTGTCTGCATCTCCATGTCTGAGTGGGAGATAGGTTGGCAGAAGTGCCTGGTATTCTGTGAGCAGCATGTAATCAATAGTGTGGGTGCTTGTTCGTTTTATGTTGATGACTATTCCCCCTGGTGTATCTTTCTGAGACTTTTTTGTTCACTACATCACCAGCTGTGCATTTTATTTTCTTCCTCATCTTAATACCAAAATCTTTAAGCAAACTAGATGGCACAACCTTTTTCATCTGTGGATAGGAAATTCAAAAAGCTAATGACTGAGAACATTGCTAGATCTCATATCTCAAGGAAACAAATTGAAACAAGTGCACACAGCTAGCATTTATATACAGCAACAGCAATATGAAGGAGTCCTGTTGTAGTGAATTGATGATGTAATAGTGAGGTTAGGTTTCAGAAATGGAATAATAGGTTGTACTATTGGTAAAGAACTTTCAGTACTTTTGTGGGCCCTGTACAAGGCTATAGGTACGATTGCATGAAAAAGTGTTTGTCCCTTTCCTGATTTCCTTATCTTTTGCAAGTTTGTGACACCTAAATGCTTCAGAACACCCAAAATATTTAAATATTAGACAGAGATAGCACAAGTAAACACAAAATGCATTGTTTAAATGAAAGTCTGTATTATTAAGGGATAAAGGAATCCAAACCTATATGGCCTTGTGTGAAAAAGTGATTGTTCTCCCGCTTAAAACATAAATTAAATGTGGTTTATGACATCGTTGGTAAGCTGAGTTCAAATTCCCTAGCCACACACAGGACTGATTACTGTCACACTTGTTCTCAATCAAGACATCCCTTAAATAGGACCTGCCTGACAAGATGAAGTAGACCAAAAGATCCTCAAAACCTATACATTATGCCACAATCCAAAGAAATTCAGGAACAAATGAGAAACAAATTAATTGAGATCTTCCAGTATGGAAAAGGTTATAAAGCCATTTCTAAAGCTTTAGGACTCCGGCGAACCACAGTGAGATCTATTATTATCCACAAATGGCGAAAACATGGAACAGTGCTGAACCTTCCTTGGAGTGGCCGGCAGTCAAAATTACCCCAAGAGTGCAACAACGACTCATCAAAGAGATCACAAAAGACCCCATAATATTATCAAAAGAACTGAAGGCCTTAGTTGCCTCAGTAAAGGTCAGTGTTCATGACTAGAGTTGAACGAATATGTTAGGAATCGGTCGACGAATCTGAATTTGCCATATTCGCTCAACTGTATTCATGACTCCACCATAAGAAAGAGACTGGGTAAAAATGGCCTGCATGGTAGAGTTCCAAGACAAAAACCACTGCTGAGAAATAAGAACATAAAGGCTTGTCTCAGTTTTGCTAGAAAACATCTTGATGTTCCCCAAGACTGTTGAGAAAATACTCTGTGGACTGACGAGACAAAGGTTGAACTTATTGGATGGTGTATGTCCCATTACATCTGGCATAGAAGTAACACAGCATTTCAGAAAAGGAACAGTAATACCAACAGTAATATATGGTGCAGGTAGTGTGATGGTCTGGGGCTGTTTTGCTGCTTTGGGACCTGGAAGATTTGCTGTGGTAAATGGAACCATTAATTCTGCTGTCTACCAAAAAATCCTGAAGGAGAATGTCTGGCCATCTGTTTGTGACCTCAAGCTGAAGCGCACTTGGGTTATGCAGCAGGACAATGGTCCAAAACACACCAGCAAGTCCACCTCTGAATGGCTTAAGAAAAATACCATGACGGCAGTTCATGCTCGGAAATCCTCCAATATGGCTGAAGTACAACAGTTCTGCAAAGATGTATGGGCTAAAATTCCTCCAGAGCATTGGAAAAGACTCATTGACAGTTATCGCAAACACTTGGTTGTTGCTACTAAGGATGGTCCAGCCAGTTATTAGGTTTAGGGGGCAATCCCTTTTTCACACAAGGCCCTGTAGGTTTGGATTTCCTATTCCCTTAATGATAAAGATCTTCATTTAAAAACTGCATTTTGTGATTACTTGCATTATCTTAGTCTAATATTTGCATTTGTTTGGTGATCTGAAGCATTTAAGTGTGACAAACATGCAAAATAATAGGAAATCAGGAAGGGGCAAACACTTTTTCATACAACTGTATGTACAGAATAATAGTAGCGTTAATAGAGGGACACTTTAAATTTATTCCACACATTAATAAGTCAATGAAGGTGCACAAAGTACTGTATTTACATCTCTGTAGCCTTTAGGCACAGGTTGCTGCCTATACATTCAACAAGACTCGGTAAAAATAGACCATTTAGATCATTTCAACCTATCAAATTTTTACATGATAGCTGGTGGCTGGCTATGTGGCAAAAAAATGATCAGTAGCTAAAACTTGCAGATATGGGTGTTTGACAAGATTAGCCAACTAAAGATGTTTTGGGACATTTTCTATTCAGCTTTTTTTAACACCAAATTTTTTTAATTTTTTGATGACCCCCTGCATTGTTGAGTGGTTCCTGCTTTACTTTAAGTGCAATAGTCAAATAAGAGATAAAGTGCAGAACTCAGCAGCAACAACTAAGCGATGTACAGGGCTGCACCCTAAATTGCTCATATTTAGGTTACTGCCAGAGCAAATTTCAGCTGATCAGTGGGGGTGTCAGATGTCAGATCCTATGGATAGGTAATCAATTTTTCAGTCCCTGACAACACCCTTTTATTTTGTGAGAAGAATAAACCTTTTAAATTACCATAATTTGTTTTATTGAAGTTTTGAATGTACTGTACCATACTAGGAAGAGCTTTGGGAATCTCACTTGAAGAAGAGAGAGTAACTTACCACCAAGGCCCGTTTATGCAAGCTTCAAAAGATGGTCAAAGTGGAGAATCTACCAAACTATAGAATCATAGTGAGATGAATTAACAAATAATTCAGTATTCACCTTTTCAATTACCAATATACAGTATTCTTACAATGACCATTGAGATGACTTTTTTCAGAAGGTGGCAGCAAAATGTACTGTATAGTATTATAAAAGCCTTGGGCATCTGGAGCTGATCAGAAATCCAAAGTCTCTTATTTTTTTAATAGCTTTAATAACAATCCTAGCATCTAGGGCACTGATGGCAAACCTATGGCACGCGTGCCAGAGAGGGCACGCAGAGCCCTCTCAGCAGGCACGCGGCCTCGCCTCATCCTTGTTCTGCAGCTTCCTGCCTCACACATTGAGCGGCGCGGCCGCGGAGCTGAGTGATGATGTCATCCAGCCGCGCCGCTCAATGTGTGAGAGGAAGTGAGAGGAAGGAAGCTGGTGGCGCGTGGAGAGGTGAGTGTGGCCGCTGTGGTGTGTGTGTCTGTGTGGTGAGTGTGGCCCCTGTGGTGTGTGTGTGTGGTGAGTGTAGCCGCTGTGGTGTG
>VIAB01000988.1:21316-40636 GCA_009801035.1 Oophaga pumilio
GTGCTCTTATCCTTGATGAATAGTGAGGTCTACTGATATGCTAAATATACATTGTATAGCCCAGATAGTTTGTTGATTTTTAAAACAGTGGATGAAAATCTATGCAAATAGATTACATAATCAAACAAGGCAACTTGTTGGTTGTCATCATTCTTCTCCTTATTGTGGGGGTGGACTGAAGGACACTGGATAAATCTAAAAATAGGTTACATTTCTCTGTAAAGAGACTGAGACTGAGAGACAGAGCCACAGATACTGCCAAACATCCAAAGAACCAGAGACAGGACAGCAGCCATTTTACATCATGGCTCCATCACAAGGGACACAGATCTATCATGCTACAGGAAACAATCTAGGGGTTTTCAACTCCGGTTGGAAAGATACAGATCTGCTTCATTGACAATCGCTGAACCATGGATACGTTTGGAGAAAGCTAAAATTGGGACCCGCTGGTTGCCTGGCTCCATGGAGATGTTCAGATAAGCCAAGTGGTATCTCTCATGTCAACTGGCTTTGGACCTTGTATGTACTCAACAGACTGTCATCTTCCTACGCTTGTCGTTACCTTCTCTCTGTGTGTGTACCACAGGAGGGGTAGCCGACCCTGGGGGCTCTGATGTAACATCTGAGATTATCCCGGCGGGTCAGCGGAAGGGCGAGACTCTGTAATGTGCACCATCTTGGGGAATTTAGCTGGGACAGTTCTATGTGTTATCTGTATGTTTTGTGGTTCAACAAAGCATTGCCACACTGTTTTACCCTCACCCTGAGTTGTCTGAGTAGCAATATGTCCATGTTAATGGGAGAGGGGGTGTTAGGCGGACGATCCCTCGTCCTTGCAGTTCCAGCTAGCGGACCGGGGTGCCTGCTGACCCCCGTTTCTCCACAATGAGCTTTACTTGTTGCACACAAACACTGGTAAATCCAGACAAACAATGATTCAGCAGAGATTCAATTCCAATGAAGCAAGCAGTTATTTTCCAGTATAGTACTGCAGATGAATAAATGGTGCAGCGAGTCCTGAGTATGATCTTCTACTTACATGCACAGTCCCTCACACTACTGCCTGCAGCTCAGGCTGTGGTCTCTCATGTACAGGAGCTCTGAGTTTCCCTACCTGCTCCTCCAGATTTCAGGCAAAGACACTACATGTCTTCGCCCAAGATGTCTCCTTCTCTTCTGGACTGAGCTCAGGACCTGGTCAATGTGGTTTAACCATGTGACCTTATTGCCATATATGGAAAGCAGGGTTGAATTGTTAACTCTTTAGCAATCTCCTGGTAGCGGAACATAATGAGTACATCACTTTATACATATATAAACCACTTCTATGTACTGGATTCTAAGGTATAATTTTCTGGAAATGTGAACATTGTGCAAACATAATGAGGTAGCTGCTAGCTCTGCTACATCTTAAAGATACATACACATCAACTTAGGGGCATTATACCAGCACATCATGAATCAGACAAGCAGTGGTATCACGCCCACATTACCACTCCAGCTTCGCCCATTTTGGTACAGCTGGGCAAAACTGTCATGAAAATGCTAATAATTGCAATTTTTTTGCCCATCCTTGTGTTGTGCAAAAATTTTGTGACTTACCACAGTGGTTTACACCAGAAATCTGGGGAAACACATTGATGAATCAGGGGCCTAAGGCTTTAAACCATTATTAGAAGACATAAATCATACATATTTATATAAATACAGACAGATACCACTTAGGGTTATCTTACATACAGCAATGGGGACACAAATCTTCTGACAGTCGGCCTTTCAATCCCATTTTTAAAAAAAGGCTGTTTGAAAACACAATTGATGTATCTCATATAGAGAAGATAAACGTTGATTTAGTGTCTATTCAAATAAAAGAAGTGTCAGCTACATGGGTATAATAATGAAAAAGCACTGGAGATTATTAGAGCAGTAGATTAACCATTAGCTATAACTTTTTGCAGCTTTTACATTTCCATAACCGGGAAACACTAATAATTTAGGCATATGGATGATCGCAAAGCACCTATGACTATAAGGAGCCAAGTAATAATTACTTATAGGTTCTGGTAACCTTTTAGAATAAGATATCATGTGTTTACACAGGGACTAACAGGATAACACGATTTTTGGCCATTCATTGTATGACTTGTATCCAGCATTGATCATGAGTTTTATGAGCACTGCAGGCTCCATCTTTAATTGTCCTTTTTCCCAAAATCCAAGAGGAAGGTAGCCTAGCTGCTCTGATGTATCTCATATCCACACACAGAAGGTGAGAGAGATCCTGCTCCCCTATCTCTCTTATACATATTTAAAGGCGGAAGAGATAGAATAAGGCTGGGGATACATGGTGACTTTGGCCACGACTCAGGTCACCCAGCCAAAGTTCACTATATGTTGCTTTAACATCGCAGCACAACGCAAGTGAATGGGGTCGCACTGCAACCCTGAGGGTACTGCGATTATGCTAAGCAAGTCAGAAAAAAACTTACCAATTTGGATTTTTTTGCAACTTGCTTGTTGGAGACACAGTACCCTTGGGTCTCAATGTGACCTCAACCCATTCATTTATGTTGTGCTGTGATGTAGCAGTGACACCTAGTGCTCTTTGGCTGCTCAATATGTGTTGCGGCCAAAGTTGCAGTTTAGCCCTAGGCTGAAGCTCACACTTAAAGTACAGGTGTACCAATTCTAAACATGAATGCTGCGGTGCGATATGCCATTGTAGTAGCATACGTGCAGTTTTAATTCACTTTAGTGGAGAGATCACGGTACCTGGGCTGCACTTGTGGAAATAAAGAATCCTCAATAGTATAAAACAAAGATTTTTATTACACCAATGCATTTTGGCATTAGACTGGCACTTTTTTCAAGACAAAAAAAGGCAACAGTCCGGCACCAAAACACATTGGTGTAATAACCTTCATTTTATACTATTGAGGATTCCTTATTTCCGCAAGCGCAGCCTAGGTACCGTGATCTCTCCACTTAAGTGAACTATCTGGAAGTTTTCCTTCAGCTTTGGGGCTGCAGCTGCAGACTCTAAGGCTCTTAGGATATGTGCACACGTTGCGGATTTAGATGCGTTTCCACAGCGTTTTTGGACGCGCAGGAACGCTTCAAACCCGCAGTGCAGTGCACAGCCAATGTAAATCTATTGGAAATGCAGGTTTGTTGTGCACATGCTGTGGAAAAAAACACGCGGATTCGCAGCGTTTTATTTTCCGCAGCATGTCAATTCTTTGTGCGAAACTACAGCGTTTCTGCACCCATTGACTTGCATTGAGTCGCACACTTCCACAGCAAAATCACAGGTCTAAAAAAGATCTGCAGTTTTGCTGTGGATGAAATGCTGCAGATCGGGAGGAGGGAAGTGTGTGGGCAGAGTGTGGGCAGTGACTGTGTGCGTGTATAGTGTGTGGGCGGTGACTGTTTGCGTGTATGGACTGTGCCGGTGTCTGCGTGATCTGTGTATGTGCCTAGTTTGTGCCTGGTTTTCTCTGTGTATGTGCTGGGGTCTGCGGGGCTGTGTGGGGGTCTGCGGGCCTGTGTGTGCGTGGCTGTGTGTGTGTGTGCAGGCATCGTCCGATGTGACTACTAGTCCCATCCAGCTATGCCTGCTACAGTGAGACCATTAGCCAATGATGGGACAGTAGTAGTTGCATTATCCGGCTAATGTGTTGAATGTAAAAAAAAAAAAAAAACACATACACACATACATAGTCCATACTTACTATATACACCTAGCCCCCAAAGCCCTCGCTCACCTGAAAAAAAAATTTAAAAAAACAAGCAACCAATATACTCCCTGTGTCCGACGTAGTCCATATAATAATGATTGTGCCACGACGATCTCCCATAGAGAGCTGTCACATCAGCTCCGGTGATACAGTGACGGAGATAATCCTCCGCACTGTATCACTCCACTGCCAGCAGGTCACCGGAGTTCACCTGTCATTTCACCTACTGATGTGACCGCTCTATAGGGGAGATCATCATGGAAAACTTGTTTTACAGAGGGACTGCGTCAGACAGGGAGTATAATGTTGTTTATTTTTTTAAATATTTTGCAGGTGATCAATGGATTTAGGCGTACAATAAAAATTATGAGAAACCATGTCGTGTTTTTTTTCATTAAAATACTTTATTCTTATGTGTGTGTGTTTTTAACCCTTTCAAACTATAAGATTAATAATCAATAGTTGTCTTATTGACGCCTTTCCATTATTAACCATGCTTAATGTCACCTTACAAAAGCAAGGTGACATTAACCCCTTATTACCCCATATGCCACCACTACAAGGCAGTGGGAAGAGAGGGGCTAAGTGCCGGAATTGGCGCATTGTACAGATGAGCCAATTCTGGGGTGGCTGGGTGCTGGTATTTTTAGCCAAGGGGTGCCAATATCCATGGCCCCTTCCTAGGCTATGAATATCAGCCCGCAGCTGTTTGCGTAGCTTTTCTGGCTATAAATTTTAGGGGGGACCGTACGTCATTTTTTTTTTTGAGTCCCCCTATTTTAATAGCTAGTAAAGGCTAGGCTGATATTCATAGCCTGGGAAGCTTCATGGGTATTAACCTCTTCCCAGGCTAGAAATATTGTCCACAGCTGTCGGCTTTCCCCCTCTGGCGCAGAAAATTGCGGTGGAGCCTACGCCATTTTTTCCCCCATTTTTTTTTAAATTACAGATATTGCGTGAAGATTTTGTGTGTGTGTCTTTAACTATTTATGTACCATTTTATCTATCTATCTATGTGTGTAATGGAGTATGGGTTGGACAAATGTAAAAGAGGAGGTTGGACAAGAAATGGCATCATAAATCTTTTTTTTGTTAAATAACATATCTTTATTTTAGCTTACAAAAAAAGCATACAAATCCGCATCAAAAGCGCACCTGCGTTTTCTGCCAAGAGGTGCGGATTCTGTACTGAAAATTCTGCAGGCAAATCTGCAACGTGTGCACATACCTTAATAGGTGTTGTGTCCATACACAACCACCCCAGGTGAACACTACCACCACTCTCACGCTTTCTTATTTCTCTTGCGGTATTGCCCTATAGCGAGCTTCTCTCCTAACCAAACCTCAGCTACACAGTTTCAATAGCAATTACTTTCTGTTTCATAAGCCACATTATGTAGGTTCATTGTGAACCCTCAGTGCACCAAACTAACGAATGCTACATTGCTACAGTAGACCTGACATTTTATTCATCCTGCCTCATTTGGGGGTAACAACTGAATAAAAAGCTGTTGAGAAGATAGAAATGTAATTTATTCCACACTGTGCAGTATAAATTATAATTACTTATGGAAATCTCCATGAAAATGTCTGACCTGTCAAATCTAGTGAGTCCATTCCCCCACATACTCACAGTGATTGACAGACCAAGTCTGGAGAAGTGATTACAGGTTTATTCAAAACAAATTGGTATAAATTACAGGATTTGTTGATTGTTTCAGTAGTTACTTTTCTATTAAGTCCACTTGTAACAGTTCCACTTAAATTGCTGGTCAATACTCATTTTGACGACTTGTTTACATCCACAGGATTCACTTTCTCTAGATATTACACTTCAAATAGCCCCACTCCTGCTGCCACACCAGCTTCCCGCAGCAGCGACCCTGCCTCCTGCTGACCCTGCTTCACAGCCAATGTCACCCCTCTGGTAAGCCACCGTAAAATCTGTCTATAAGATGCACCACAATTTTCTTAAAAAAATGATTTTTCATAATTTCCTCCCAAAAATTTGGGGTGCATCTTATGGTCCTGTGCGTCTTATAGTCTGCAAAATAAGTCAATAGACTCCGCTAGTCTAGCACTGATGACCACATCTCATTGCGAGTCGCTTGATTTTCCCATTCTAAGGTAGATTCCCATGAAAAATGATCCATGAAAAATGTGCTCCCTTGGCTTTATGCTCTATTTCTGCTTCACGTTTAATTTCCATAAAGGGAATCTTCAATTGTGAAAGAGCAGGTGACTCTAAAAAAGTGGCCAGTGTAAAATGCAATTAATGCCATATATAAAAAGAAAAATAATCATTAGCAGCTAGTTAGAATTCAGTACAAAACAAGCTGCATTGCAAACCACTAAATCCTGCATAACTTGTGCAGTCAATAACACTAAACATGTGCAAGAAATAGAAAATACAGACTGTTCTTTAACTTGTGATTAAGGAAAACAGAATTTGTGAATACATGAGTGGAAAGGTTGACTTTGGTTATAATGTAATTTTATACAATACTATACAAGTAACAAAAATGAAATATAATAGATCCCGGATTTCTATGCCTGTTGAGAGGAGACAATGGCGTAAAGTAATTGCAGATTGTGTTCAGATTAATCGTGCTCTCTGACTCATGTTTAGTATGGTTTGGATCCAAGTTGTCATTAGTGGTCTTTGTCTATTTGGGTTTCAGACTTAGAAAGGACATTATGGAAAAATACTGATAATTATGAGTCTGTGTCTAGCAGATATATGCAGCACCAGCTGTAGACGTAGAACAGAATGCTATACAACTCAACCAGGAAAATAGAGACAAATTTATTGCAGTCAACACATCATATTTTCATAGGATTATGTTGTATCTATGTTATCATTTGAGTTTTGAGAAGTTTGTCATTGACATTTACTTCGTATGTACAGAATCAGTGTTTATGCATTAACAATAATAAAAACGTCTTAAATGCCTGTTATAGCTTATTTTCTACCAATTCCAGACAAAAGGCACAAGAAGAAAAAAAGACATAAATTCTTCAAGGAGTAGTACATCTTTATTGGGGCCAGAAAATAAATCTTATCACCTCCTTTCAATGCCCATAAATTCAAAACAGTACAAAACAGAACAGATCAAAATTGCTCTGGGGTACTGATATTATGGGTAAAGTAAGTGTCACGATCTCCACTCTGTTCCTGTCTGATATGTTTCTTTGTGTATTGGTTGCGCTGGGCCTGTGCTGCAATCATCTGTGTTCATTTTCCTTGATTATTCTTCTACTTAAGCAGGCTAGCTTCTCTACCCAGTGTTAATCGTACACTTGCTGTTGCCTGTGTAACATTGATCCCTCTGTGCTCTAGGCCTGACCCAGCATGACTTGATTCTCTGCCCGGACTCAGACCCTTTGCTTGTGACCTGACTTCTCTTGTGCCTGCTCCCTGTAAACAGTTTTGTCTCTCTGGCTTTCCTGACCTCGGCTCGTAAATTGGATTTCGTCTCTGACTTCTCTTTGTCATACTGCACCATTTCCTGGACCTGACCTCGCATTGTTTGACCTCTCTTTACTTATTCAGTAAGTAGTACATATTTTTATTATCTATCATTGTAGTTTTTTTCTCCACTTCTGGGACTAATATTTACTATAGTGACTCGCTTCACATTACGATTGACAGTTATCATTTTTTCATTTTCCCAACTATGGATCTTGGGTGATCAGGTAGCAAATCTGACTCAGTTAGTCCAAGACTTGGCCTTGAAGCAACACAAACTAGGATCCTCACAGGCTCAGTTACAGGGCCAGATTTCTGGTACTCTTACTGCCCCTCAGAATCTCTCTCCTCAGACCGCTATTATGACTTCTGAACCATCTCACACATCTTTGAGCCCACCTGAACCTGTTATAGCACTCCCTGACACATTTTTGGGAGACAAAGATCAGTTCAGAATTTTTAAAGAGAGTTGTAAATTATTGTTTACCTTGTGCCCCCGGCCATCAGGGAATGAGTCACAGCGGGTGGGAATTATTATGTCACTTTTGCTGGGGGGTCCTCAGACCTGGACATTTTCCCTACCCTCTCTTGCTCCTGAACGTCTTTTGGTGGATGCCTTTTTTGACGCTTTAGGACAGATCTATGATGAATCTGACAGGGTCAAGATGGCTGAGACAAGGATCATGAACCTGACATAGGGGAACTGCACAGCAGAAGACTATTGTACTGAGTTTTGTCAGTGGTCTTCTGAGGTCCTGTGGAATGACTCAGCTCTCAGATGCCAATTCCTCAGGGGTCTTTCGGATTCTCTAAAGGATGCTCTGGTGCTACATGCTCCATCTGGTTGTTTGGTGGAGGCCATGATTCAGGCTATCCGCATGGATCGGAGGATGCGGGAGAGACTCAAGGTGCAAAAAGAGGTTCCATTTTGTCCAACTGGCCCGCTGTGTTCACGTGAGGTGGAACCTATGGAGGTTGGGGCTGCCAGCTCAAGGATTAAGGAGAGGAGACATCATCGAGAACTTGGACTTTGTCTCTATTGTGGCCAAGCTGGACATTTCTTAAAGGATTGCTTGGCACGATGTGCAGCAAACATGCCGTCGGGGAACGCTTAAGTCTGGGTGATTGTAGAGGAGGTCACTCAGACTGACAGGTACCCTTTTACTCCTCCGATAAGGTGTGGTTGAATGCTGAACTTCTTTTTCAAGATCAGTGTCTGTTAACATTTTCCTTTATTGACTGCAGATCTGCTACTAATTTCATTGATGCAGGACTTGTTCTGAAGTTAGGATTAGGGACAGTTAAGCTAGAAAGCTCTATTCCAATCGTGGCCATTGACAGAACACCGTTGCTCAAAAATGTGGATCGGTTAGTTACAGTGAAGTTCGCACTCAAGGTGGGATCTCTTCATATGGAATTAATCTCCTGTTATGTTTTGGCCAATTTAGTTGCTGGAATTGTGTTGGGTATTCCTTGGTTGCGTATGCATAATCTGATTATTGACTGGAATAGGAAAGACATTGTCAAATGGGGTCCTTATTGTATTGAAAAATGTCTTAAACCTGTGCATGTTTGCTCCTTTAGTCTGGAGGGTCTTCCGGAATACCTGAAAGACTTCGGAGATGTTTTTTCAGAAAAAAAATTTGAGATATTACCTCTTCACCGCCCCTATGACTGTGCTATTAATCTCATTCCTAATGCCAAATTATCCAAGGTTCGCTTGTTTGGTCCTGAGCGGTCAGCCATGAAAGTTTATATTAACGAAAGTTTACAAAAAGGTCATATTTGCCATTCTTCATCGCCGGTAGCTGCCAGATTATTTTTTGTTAGAAAGAAAGATGGAGGTCTCCGTCCCTGCCTCGATTTCCGAGAATTAAACAAAATAACAGTTAAAAATACTTATCCGCTTCCACTTATTCCCGATCTATAAATTCAGCTTTCCGGGCCAAATGGTTTTCCAAACTAGATCTCATAGGGGCATATAATCTGATACTGATTCGTGAGGGTGATGAGTGGAAGACAGCATTTTTAACATCTGAAGGTCTTTTTGAAAATCTCGTCATACCTTTTGGTCTAACGAATGCATCCCCAGTTTTTCAAAATTTTATGAATGATATTTTTTCTGATTTTACTGGGAGATTTATTGTGGTTTATTTGGATGATATTCTAATTTTTTCACCTAACCTGGATTCACATTATAAATATATCCATTTGGTTTTGCAAAGGTTGAGGGATAATTGTTTGTTCGCTAAAATTTAAAAATGTGCCTTTTCTGTTCAAGAAATATCCTTTTTTGATTTCATTATGTCAGCCTCAGGGTTTAAGATGGATCCTGGGAAAGTTCAGGCCATCATTGATTGGGTTCAACCCAGTGACCTCAAGACTCTGCAGCTCTTTTTAGGGTTCGCAAATTATTACAGAAAATTTAGTAGAGGATTTTCTCATATCGTCAAGCCTCTTACGGACCTCGCTCGTAAAGGGGTGGAGCTAAAGGTTTGGTCGCTGGAAGCGATTGGGGCTTTTGAAAATTTGAAGAAATGTTTTATGTCTGCTCCTGTTCTTGTGCAACCAGATCTCCAGAGGTCGTTTATTGTGGAGGTAGATACTTCTGAGGTCGGGGTGGGGGCTGTATTGTCTTAAGGTCCTGAGACTTTAACAAACCTGCGACCATGTGCCTTCTTCTTTAAAAAATGTTCTGCTGAAATAAACTATGATGTGGGCAATTGGGAGTCGCTTGCTGTCAAGTTGGCTTTTGAAGAGTGGAGGCATTTTTTGGAGGGAGCCGTTCATCCAGTCACCGTGGTGACGGATCACAAAAATGTAGCTTATATTGAATCTACCAAGCGATTGGCAACTAGACAGGCCCAATGGGCTTTATTTTTTTCACAATTTAATTTTTCTATTACATTTGGACCACGGTCTTAGAACGTGAGGGCAGATGACCTGTCTCGTAGTCTCAATTCTGTGTCTCCTCCAGAACATCCTTCCTCCATTCTTCCTCAGGGTATTGTTGTGGCCATGGTTTCCTCTGAGCTGGAAGATGAAATCGATAATGCTCAGTCCTTGGCTCCCACAATACCCCTGAATGCAAGCTGTTTGTCCCTGTGTATCTCAGATTATGTCTTTTGCAGGAATTCCATGATTCTGTATTGAGTGGTCATCCAGGGGTCACTGCCACGCAGAAGGCAGTTGCTAGACTCTTTTGGTGGCCCACTATGCATAAGGATATTAGAAATTTTGTGTCTGCTTGCGAAACTTGTGCATGCGCCAAAGTACAGCATTGCCGGCTGGTCAGGGAATTGGCTCCTTTGCCAATTCCAGAAAGACCATGGACTCATTTGTCCATGGATTTCATTTCAGATTTACAACTGTCTGGGAGGATGACTGCTATTTGGGTGGTAGTCGATCACTTCAGCAAACAGTCTCACTTCGTCCCATTATCTGGGTTACCCAATGCTGAGACACTCTCCAAACTGTTTATTATTCATGTGGTACGATTGCATGGGATTCCGCTAAATATTATATCAGATAGGGGTGTACAATTCGTCTCTAGATTTTGGAAGGCTTTCTGCAGAAAATTAGGGATTGATATGTCTTTTTCCTCTGCTTATCACCCTGAGGCTAACGGTCAGACAGAGAGGACAAATCAGTCTTTGGAACAAATTTTAAGATGTTTTGTCGCCGATCAGCAGGAGAATTGTTCATCATTTCTTCCTCTAGCTGAGTTTGCCTTTAACAGTCGGGTTAATCAGTCCATGGGGACCTCACCGTTTTTCTGTAATTACAGGTTTCATTCTCATTTTGGTGAGTTCTTGTCATGGTCTGCTGAGTTTCTGGGATTAGGTGGTTTTAGGGTTAACCGGGATGGCCTCACTCTGGGATTCTGGGAGGCTTTTTATAGCCTCATTGTGGGGCCATCCTCTGTCGCTTATACTCTGACCCTTGGCCGAGTGTGTGTGACCCTGTTGTGCTTGTGCCAGTGCTTTGTGCCTGTGCTACGTTCTGTCTGTCTGGTTCTGATTTGGCTGTGTCCCTGTTTCGAGTTTTGCATGTCCCTTTTGTACTCTGCTGCCCTCTACGTGTATGACCCTTGGCTACGTTCTGACTCCACACTGCCTGCTCCTCTTGTACTTCGTCGCTCTCTACGTGTATGACCCTTGGCTACGTTCTGACTCCGCTCTGCCTGCTCCTCTTGTACTTCGTCACCCTCTATGTGTATGACCCCTTGGCTACGTCCTGATTATCCGTTCTGTATATGCCCCTTGGTAACTGTGTCCCGTAGTTACCCTTCTAGGAGTTTTCCTTCACCTCATAGCTCTCTGGAGCTTAGGCCACGCCCACTAGCAGTCACGTGCCTGCAGGTCCTTTGGTCTGAAGCATTCTCTATCTGCTACTACTGCCTCTGAGAGACGTGTGGCTGGCTCCGCCCACTAGCAGTCACATGTGGAAGGTCCTGTTCCTCAGAAACACACGTCATCCCTGCTGCGGCTCTGCTACAGGTATCTTTGGGCATAGTTTGTTCACTCAGGACACACGCACTGGCTCAGTGAGCAAGTATAGTGCGGTGTCCCTGACAGTTCTCCATAAGTTCTGGGTGCCCTGGGGTGGATGTCACCATTCAACAGTTGAGGATGTCTGGAGGAAGGTTAAAAAGAATATTGGGGTGGCTCAGAATCGGCAGAAGAGGAAGTCCGATAGTAGGTGTTCATCAGGGGTCGCCTTCAAGTTGGGAGTTAAGATATGGCTATCCTCTAAGAATATTAGATGGAAGATGCCCTCACTGAAGTTGAGTCCTAGATTTATTGGTCCATATAAAGTTCTGGAAGTGGTCAATCCGGTTGCCTTCTGATTAAAGCTCCCTCAGTCTTTCCGTATTCCTAATGTGTTCAACAAGTCATTGTTGAAGGAGTTTATTCCCCCTGTTCTGACTTCCTCGTCCCCGCCTCCTCCGGTATGATATGAGGTACAAAGGATCATTGATTCCTGAATGGTCTGGGATTCCCTTCAATATCTGGTACATTGGAAGGGGTATGGACCTGAGGAACGGTCCAGGGTTCCAGCTCTTTCTGTAAGGGCTGATTGGTTGGTCCAGGCCTTTCATCAGAGGTTTCCTGGGAAACCTGGGGGTCCAGTGCTATCTGTGCAGTCACACAGGCGCTGAAGAGGTAAGGGGGCCCATTTCCTCCTCTAAAACAGGAATTGTGCATTATGAGGAGCTGTTAGATTGCAAAGGGCACATATATTGTTCTTGCACAAGGGCCTTTTGTCTGTGTCCGCCGGTGCCTTGACACAAGTGATAAACATCCATCTCTTTGGCACACCTCTTTACTCTAGCTATACAGCTTCCCTACTGATCAATGGCAGCTGCCTGCTATGTGTCTTGGTCAAAAACAGAGAAGTAAAAGTGGTCATTATAGCTAAAAACAGAATTCCATTCATTGTAAGTTACAAAGATGAGCACTGAGCAGCCATGAGGGATTGCAAGCATAATACTTGATACTTCTTACATCAGAAAATGACAGAGGGTTTAGCTATATGGTTACATGTGGTGGCACATAACATATATTCCACAGCTTACTGTCACCGTGATACAGATTTTGCATCGATATGTCCCTCCTTGACATCACTAGCAATCCAGATATAGCAACTACTTTCTGAAATACTCCCATGAGGCAAGACTTAGGGTATGTTCCCACTGTCAGTAAACGCTGCGGGTTGGATGCTTCGTGCATCCGCAGCATCAAACCCACAGCGGCCAGATGTTACAGCATAGTGGATTGGTTTTAAAGAAATCCCATGTCCACTATGCATGCTGAGACGCCTCCAGCTTCCCATGCACATGCGGCGCGTCTTTCCAGACTGCAGCATGCCAATTCATGTAGAGAAGACGCTCAGTCTCCGCTGCATAAATTACCCATAGACTTTCATTAGGTGCAGTAAAACCACATTGTCTTTCTAGTCACATGCGTATTAAGTGCGGGAACACAGCTTACTGTGCATGTGTACTAATTTAAATAATGTACCTTGTTTCAGCCGGAAGTACACTGCAGTTCTCACGATGAACTGAGCTGATCGCAAGAACTGCAGTGCATGTGACCGACAGTGACGGGGTTATCTCCAGTCACTAGCCAAGCTCTCATGATCAGCTGACCGCGAGAACTGCAGTGCACGTGATAGCCGTGGACAGAGCTATATCCGGTGATCATTTTCAAGCTCCTCTGTGATCTGGGTGGTGGCATAATGCCACCGTTCAGCCAAAGTCATCCAGGTGCAGCAGAGCTGGACTTGTCGTGGGACAGTATATCTTCTCGGTGGACAGGTAAGGATATTGTTGCTTTTTCATTTTAATTCTCTTCCAGGAGACGTTGGCTTCAGTGGAATAGGTGATGCAGTAAGTGTGGTTTAATTAAGATCTATTAAAGGAGTCTGTGTCATTATTTCAATTAAAAGACTTTATTCTAGCTGTGTCTTTATTTACCATACAACTATAGGATTAGTAATGGATAGGTGTCTTATAGACGCCTCTTCATTACTAAGCCGTGGGCTTGATGTCACCTGACAGTACAAAGGTAACATCAACCCCACAAATATGAACCCCACTTGCCATCGCTACAGGGCAAGTGGGAAAAGCCGGGTAAAGTGCCACAATTGGTGCATCTTTGGATGTGCCTCTTGTGGGGTAGCTGCGGGCTGCTATTTTTAGGCTGGTGAGTGTCAAAATCCATGGACCTCGCCAGCCTGAGAATAGCAGGCCGCAGCTGTCTGCTGTTTCCTTGGCTGGTTAACAAAAATAGGGGGACCCCATGCTATTTTTTTGGAAGGCATCCCACTATTTTTTGCTAACCATCCAAGGTAAACAGATTGTTGCAGCCTGGTATTATCCGGCTGGTAAGGTTCATGGATATTGGATCCTTACCAGCCTGAAATACCAGTCCCAGAAGTCTGCTTTACTCTGGCTGGTTAACAAATAAATGGAGACCCCACACTATTTTTTTTTTAATTATTATTAATTTATTAAAAAGGGAGGGGATCTCTCTCTCTGTGCTTTCCTCCACTTCCTGTGTCATGTACTTCCGGCTGTGTCACAAGATTCACCATTATTTAAATTAGTACACATGCGTAGTAAGCTGCGTTCCCGCACTTAATACACATGTGACTAGAAAGATAATGTGGTTTTACTGCATCTAATGAAAGTGTATGGGTAATTTACGCATCAACACCAAGCAGCAGCGGCAGCACGTATTTATATGCAGCCGTACGCCCGGTCCGAGTGTCGGCGGCAGTGTCGGGTGTTGATGCGAGAAGCTCGCACAAGACTCGTGCGAGTTTCTCGCAAGTGTGACACCTGCCTAACACTGCTAATGGTTGATGTTCAATGGTGGCTGTCATTGAATTAACATTATCTCAACTTTTACAGAACGCATTTGCTATTATCGTAAGTGTTCACCACTTTCACCATTTGAGCTGCATATGACAACAGACCTTCATCAATGATTACCAGAAACGACTGATTGAGGTATCCATATATTTAGAACTAAAGAATAAATATTACCAGCAAAAATTGAATGCAGCATCTGAAGATTTTCTGACCTTCACACGAACGTAGGGATATGATGAGCTCACCACTTAAACTAATTTATGAAGGCAATGAGAGAGATTGAGCCTTTTTCTGGCTTTTAACTTTTGTGAAACCCTATGTTTTAGCACCTCAGTAGTCATTACATGTTATATTGAAATTGAATGTGGAGAGAGAACATATTCTTTTGCTCTAAATGTTTTACTTTCTGTTCATATTTTCTATGTTTTTAATTCACAGGGGTTGTGGTAATGGATTGGATGTGCACAGGACAGCATGTAAAAAAAGAACTTACATATAGGTATGAAATTCACTACTAATTTCACTCCGAGAGATAAATTTAAAGACACAGATTTAAAGGGAACCTGACAGAAGGTCATGCCGATGAGCCACAGGTAGCAGGGATCAGGCACTGGCTGCGTTGTTATGTTTCGGTAACTGAGGAGTGCAGGAAAAAAGGCAATACACCAGAGAAGTTGGAAACTATGAGATTGCAGTACCCTGACTAACCACCGCAACTAGAGGCAGCCGTGGAGCGTTCCTACGATGGTCCTAGACGCCTCGTCACAGCCTGAGAAACTAACTATACCTACAGATAGAAATAGGAAAGCTATCTGCCCCGGAGCAGAACCCCAAAGTCAATAGGAAGCCCCCAAACATGTAATGGCGGTTAGACAAGAGGAAATACAAACACAGTAAGAAAATAGTATGAGCAAACGCTGGGGCCCAAACTAACTAAATAGAAAAGGATAGGAAGGGTACTTACTGCAATCTCTAAAAACCCTGAAAACAAACCAACAATACTAATTTCAAAAACACCTGAGATCACACGACCTCTGCCACCTAAATTAGCTCTCTGATGCAGCAAAAGGAAAACAGCAGCCACTGAAAAAAACTGGAAAAAGCAAAAGTAATTACATCAGTGGCTGTACAAAACTGAGAGGGCAAAAGCCCCCAGAAGGGACCAGAAGGTCCCCACAGAAAAGCAGGACAAAATACAAAACTGTAGCAAAAACACAAAATAAGAAAAAGTCTTATCTGGAAGCAGGAGATGCAGACTCGACACAGCAGGCTACAAGGGAAACTGGAAAGAAGGATTCAGACCAGAACAATTGATCACCGGCAAGCCTGATGGGGAAATGACTCCCTTATATAAGACCAATCCGTGGCACCTGATACCCAGTCTTCACAATCCTCAATAGTACCGCTTGTAACCACCAGAGGGAGCCTCTGCTCAGAACTCATCCCAAACCAATTCACAACACTGCGTTATTGCAGCCATGTAAGTTTTACTCTGAAATGCTGAATTTTTGAGAAAACATATATTGAAAAGCTAACCGGGGAATATAAGTCTCGGATGACTAATCCAAGCGGCTTTCTCCCTATGTGTGTGTATATAGGGAGACCTGTCAGTCTAGGGTAACAAAGCAGATAGAGGTGCCTAGGGACAGGCCTCGGACTAGTCATCTACGACACAAAGTCTCCAGCTGACTTTTTAAAATATGTTTTCTGTGACATGTCACAGTGATTCAGTGTAAAACACACATGGCTGCCTAAGGAGGTGGCGGAGACCAGATATAGGAGAGTGCTCACTCTCTCCTATATGCCAGGTGTGTGTGCCCCATGTGGTATCCTGAGGGTTTGCCTATGTATTAATGTGTAATGTTCTTTTGTTCCATGTCTTTGTATTATATATACTGTGTTGTAATGAACATGTTAAGTTTAGGGATAGCAAGAGGTTAACTAAGGGGGCTGGATCAGCAGCGTCAAAAGATTCAGGAAGTTCCTGTCTCCCAGGGAGAGCCCGGGCAGGGCTGCCTGAGGCAGGACGTGAGTCCCCGTCTGGGACAGAGGGGACCCATATCTGGGGAGTGTGTACGTCCCTGTCTGGGATGGAGAAGGACCCCCGGCTGGGGATACTGGCTGCCAGGACTGTCGGGCAGTAGGAATGGGCACTAGGACTGAGGAGGTGCCCTCCAAGAGACTGTTAGCTCCCAGGAGCCGATGCTTCTGCTGCTACTGCTGATGGAGCAGCATCTAAGAATAGGGACAGCTCAGAAATTGCTATCTTATTTACTTCATCATTAAAAAGCTTGCCACTGTTGGAACCGAAGTGTGATGCATGGTGCATCCAGAGGACACCGCTCCAGTATGGTGGACAGTCGTGTGCCAGAGGTAACCAACTGTGCCACGGGGCTGGGACTTGAACTATATTTTCATGTGCAAGGGGCCGGGGTGTTCTCTCACTGTGACCTAGTGGACTCGCCCATGACTACCACCCCGTGCCACCTTGTAACAGCTGCAATAACACAGCCAGTGCCTGAATGATGTTGCCCATGGTTCGGTCAAGCTCCCATTAATTCCGTGTCTTTATATTTAACTCTGTGTGAAACATGCACGGCTGCAATAAAACAGTGTGGCATCCGTGTCGGTTCCTGCCCCCGTCTGTTTTGGTTTCTGTTGCTGAGTGGCGCTGTGCCTTTGCTGCGAGCAATGCAGGGCGATAATGCGGTGATTCTGCGTATTCCTTGGGACATGTGTTGCTGACCAGGTTGCTTAAAGGTTATCTTTGTTTCTGGTTTGTGCTTTCTTTTTGTTGATTAACCCTTGTGGAAGATGCTACTATAAATAGGGGTTTTCCCACAAAGTACAATTTAATTAATAGATCTTGAAATAAAAATAAGTTCCACAATTGCATGTGTTAAAAAATAAAAGTTTCTGCACTGAAATAAACTTATAAATGTACTTTGGGCTGTGTACTGTGTAATGGGTGTCTGTGACATGGTCTGAACTTACCACAGCTCCTGGACAGGAGAGGAAGCAAAATAATATACAGACATTACAGTATGGGATCACAGATGATTCTTTTTGTGAAGTAAAACATTTTCCTGCCAGTTTTTAAGCAATGTTTTACCTTAAAGAAATAATCAGCTGTAATCCCCTGCTGTAATGTCTGTATCCTCTCTTTTGTTTCCTCCCCTGCCCAATAGCTGTGGTATGACCAGGCCATGTTCCTGTACGGTCAGACACTGCCATTACATAACATATAGCAGTAGCACATACTGTATATAAGATTATCTCAGTACAGGAACATTTTTTTAAAGACTTAGAATTGTGGAACTTATTATTATTATTCAAAGATCTACTGATTAAAATGTTGATTAAAATTAACTTTGTGGGAAAACTCCTTTACGTTCCTGTGTCCCTGTTAAACACTGTCAATTGTTAAGTTCACTGCTCCTGTTCTGCTATTTTCTTTATTCTGTTTTCTGAATTTGTCTCGTATTTTGACCACCCATTTGCTTTTCAATTTTGTCCCTGACATTAACCTACTCTGAATGACATTGCATGATAACCCTTCTTGCCACCAGATGGCTCCACTGGCCGGCAGCCTACTCTGTGGCTCCAACCCAAAGGATTATGTGTAAGTCCAGAATCCTTTGTAGGAGTGAAAAAGTGAAGGCCATGGAAATTCCTGACATCTAGTAGACATAGTGGTAATTGCTATGTCTATCTGTAGAAACACTATTAAGAGTTGCCAGGCTACCACGAACAGTGCCCTTGTGACACACAGCCAGTGTCTCAGTCATAGTGCCAGCAATTCAGGCAGCATGAACCTCCTGTTAAGTTCTTTTTAATAATGAGTTAAATTTAAAGGTTTTTTAAAAAAATTCTATTTCTTAGACATTCATCTCTTTCATATTGAAAGTTAATTCAAATGTCGGACACACTTACAATGTAACTTTGAATTTTCTGGGTAGATAGGGATTTTCATTATTGTGATATGACCAGCACTTTTTTGGTGAATTTAGCTGGTCAGCTGATTTACCACTTTCCCAAAGCATTGTAATTGTGGATCTCAAAAAGTGCTCCCAATATTGCAGAAATAGCAACGTTGTGAGAAATTAGAACAGTTTTGAGCCTGGGAATTATTCTTTTAACCAACTTGGCTATAAATTCCTGCACTTTAACAAAAATTAACTTCTTCCTACTTAATCCCCTGCTCTTAGAAGTTTTCAACTTTGTACTTGATGTCTTTAGCACAAGAGTTGATACTAAGTCAAAGTCAATACATGGTTTAAATAGAGAATTATAATTGCAAATCATTACTGGTAAATGAAATGGGGCATTAAAAGGGTTGGAGCTTTATTTGGAGTCTACCTCAGAAAATATAGATAATTTTTTACAAATAGTTCATTACAGTCCTCAGAAATAGTGATTAGCGAGTATGTTCGTTGTTCAGGTTTTCCCGAGCATGCTCGGGTGGTCTCCGAGTATTTAAAAGTGCTCGGAATTTTAGTTTCTGTCGCCGCAGCGGCATGATTTGCGACTGCTAGACAGCCTGAATACATGTGGGGAATGCTTGTTTGTTAGGCAATTTCTCATTTTTCCAACAAAATTTACAAAATAATTTTTTTTAGGGACCACATCACAATTGAAGTGACTTTGAGGGGCCTATGTGACAGAAAATATCCAAAATTGACACCATTCTACAATTTGCACACCTCAAACTGCTAAACACAACTGTTACGGCT
>VIAB01000988.1:93386-106881 GCA_009801035.1 Oophaga pumilio
GTTGTCTCTGTCCAAATATTTATGGACCTAACTGTATGTGCACACGGTGTGTTTTTTAAGCATTTTTGCAGCGTTTTTTCTGCACGGAAATGGGCCAAAAATGCTATGGAATCCTTATGCCAGCTAATTCAATGACGATCCTGAAGTGTGCACATGATCAGTAAATTTCCTATGAGCATTTACAGTGCGTTTTTTTCTGTAGCATATCAATTCTTTTGTGCAGATTTTTAGCGTTTTCCACACATTGACTTCAATTGAGTTACTCAAATCTGCAGCAAAAACGCAGTTATAAAAATGTTTGCGGATTAGCTGTGGATTTGCTGAGTTTTTGTTTGCGTTTTTACTGGCTTCCTATATTGTTTCCTATGCTGTCATCTGTGTGATAGCATGGGAAACACCGCCACGGTGTTTCTTTTCGGCGATAACACTACTGCCGGTAAGACCGTCGGTCAGACCGCTGCTGGGTCATGCTGTCAGATTTCAGCATGACCCTGCAGCTTTGACTGTGACCCACGGTAAAAAGTTTACCGCAGGTCAGCAGGCGTGGGCTGATGAGACTACTCCTCCCATTAGCCTACGTCTGCTGTCATTGATAACAGTGATGGCAGGAGCCGCTGATGGAAGAGAGTCTTTCATCAGCTGGCGCCTGTGTTCACACTTAAAAAAAACAGAATATGTAAAATAATGAATGGGGGTGTCTTATAGATGCTTCTCGATTACTAACCTGTGGGCTTGATAACTGACAAAGGTGACATCAACTCCCCCCAAGTTTTTGTTTGGTTACAGCCTATGTAGGTTCATTCTGTTAGCACTCCTGCATAGGCTGATTACAATGTGTTTGTGTATGCTTGTTTGTGTGTGTGTTTGTGTTTACTTACCGACTTATGGTGATGTTGAACCATGAAATTACATCATAAAACTGTTTTTTTTTAAATATGCTTATTTAGCTCAAAAAAGCATTCATTGCTGTACAAAATGCATGCAAAAAACGCAGCCAAAATGTGTTTTTGCTGTCAAGAGATGCAGAAACCTTACAGAAATTTCTGCAAGCAAATACTCAATGTGCGCACATAGCCTTAAAGACAATCCTGAGAGGGCACACTGTGAGGATGCACAAGTCTTCAGTCACATTTAAAGACAATATTAGACATGGTAAAAGTTAATAATAATAATAATAAAAAGTTTTACTTAATTATATATTGCCTGCTGCCAATCTAATCATAGCAAATCATACACCATCTCAATCTTTGACTATTTATGCACCAGAAAATAACCACATTCTCAAGTACCTCTAATAAAAGAGCAACAGTTAAACTGGTTGCTTAAGGCAAATTCTGATGTATAAATTATTTAGTTTCATTTCATACCCATAGCAACTGAAATTAATTGCTATAATTTGCTATTCTATCCTATAATATGTCAAAGTGATATTGTATTAATTATTTACAATATTATAGAGTTGTATTATAGCTGATTAAAGCGGATTTCAATGCATCGGTTTTGTATTACATAATTTTTTTTATTAAATCTACAGATACAATTATTTTTTCCTTGAATGTGAACAAAGTAACTAAATTAGCCCTCGTTACCTCAGAGCATATGAAATTTTGTGTGCTAATAAAATCTATTTTGATGTACAAATGTACTTCTTATTTGTAGACTTTAAATAGATTTTTTACATAATACTGAAATTTGTTATGTACGGTAAGATACCTGTAAGGGATTAGATGGCAGGTTGAACCTGTGATCTAAGTGGGTCACACGAAAAGTACCAGTGTTGCCTCAAGACCATTTCCAAGCTTAATGGCCTAGAAAAGTTGAGATCACACTATTCTACACCAGTAAAATATACAAAAATGTTGCTTCATTGAATAAAGAAAATCAAATATAGTGTAATCCACAAAACAACATTTCCATTTGACATGTTAAAACCCCTTCCTCCTGCCGCTGCCAATTTTCATTTCTGCGCATTCTCCCCCCCCCCTCTTCTTTAAAGAGCCATACCTTTTTTTATTTCTCTGTAGACATACACATATGAGAACTTGATTTTTGTAGGGCAAGTTGTAGTTTTGGAGCATTTTTTCAGACCTGCCTAAAATTTTTGCACAGCACTGTATATATCACTTTGTTTTTGTTTCCTTGAAAGTGTTTTTGGACTCTGTTCATCTTTTTTATAACATTGGTCTTAATATGATTAAGTTTTTTTTATCTGATTTATATTTTTCTTGTTCTTGCATTTTTTTCTACTTTGTTAGGCTAGGTTCACATTAGTGTTTCTGTGCGCAGCGTATCATCTGCATACGCAAACGCATGCAAAACCACATGCAAATGCATGTCCTGGACATACACAGTCTGAAGTCCGCATGCGCATCGAATGCATCCATGCGCATGTCCTTGCTTATCAATGCGTTCCCATAGACAGTAATGCATTTTTACGCACTCATCCGCATGCGCATGACTGCACATATTTGACTGATGTTGCGTTCGCAGGACCCTGCCGCACACCGAGAAATGATGCATGCATATGCAAATGCATGCGAACGCATGCAAATGCATGTCCCTGCGTACACTATGTTAAAGATAGGTACACAAGACTCATGCAGATCTCTGCGGATAAAACGCTGCGCACAGATACGCAAATGTGAAACCAGCTTTAGACTGAGTTCGCAGATGCTTTGGTGAATGGTATGCAACCTTGAACATTATCCAGCATGACCAGTTTCGTTGAGGATCAGTGATGATCTAGGTATTATTATTTATTTATTCTGCTTTTATGATAATATCTGTAAAGTGCTGTGGTATTAAAAGTGCTATATAAGCACTATTTGTAATGGGACTCACTATCTAAACTCCCTATCAGGATGTCTTTGGAGTGTGGGAGGAAACCGGAGAAAACATACGCAAGCTTGGAGAGAACATACAAACTCCTTGCAGATGTTGTCCTTGGTGGGATTTGAACCCAGGACCCGAGCAACAGTGCTAACAACCGAGACATCATGCTATATCCTTGGATGGTTGCACAAGCCTCCATGAGATAACCAACAATACCATGACTACTGTGAGGTACTGGGATGAAATCCTCAGCCTCATTGTCAGATTGTATGTTAGATCAGTGTTTCCTGGGTCCTTCCTGGTGCAAGACAATGCCCGGACTCATATAGCCAGGGTTTATACACAATTTTTGCATGTCAAATACAGACCTATAGCAATTGAGAACCCCTGAGATATCACATATCAGTGAATCCAATGCCACCAAGTATTGCCACATACTGCCCAAGACCTCACCAGTGCCCTGATCTAGATCCAGGAAGATGAAACTCATCTGCTGTCTCTTGAAGAACATGCTCAAACATGACACGGTGTATAAACAGATACTTGGGAGCAAAGCACACGACTGAATCCCATTTTGAGTTCCTGGGATTAAATTCACACAATAGGATGCACCTGTGGCTTCATCTTAATACTTTGATTTTGGGAATGATTTTTAAAAACATCTCAATGGGTTGACCATCTTGGTTGACATTGACCGATGATATGTCTTTTTATTCTGAACAGTTTCACAATTTATTTCAGTAATATTTGTTTACAACTTGAATCTTTTGTTCACTGAGTTCCACTGTGTGATTTAAAATTCACTTAATTTTTGAGCAATGTATAGACGTGTAGGTGTGAGTCGCACGTACCAGGGCTTTGGGGTACTCGGCACCGAGCCCGATTACTTCACTGGGGGATGTCACGGGTAGCGCAGCTCGGTCCGTTGCCCTGGGCGCTCACTAAAAGGGGGATATTTACAGGGGATTGTAGAAATGTTCGTGACGCCACCTGTGGTTCCTGATCAGGGTGACCAGCGCTGCAGGGCAGATCCTCTGAGGGTTTGGGGCAGCAAGGTGTTAAGTCTCCCACAGGCGAGACTGATCCCTCAAGGTAAATGGCGGTGTAAGGGTGCAGGAGCAATAATGCAGACACACACAAGACAGTCTCTTTCTGTACCTTTACTGTAGGTGAAGTTGCAGGCACGACCCGGGAAGCCGTCAGGGTGGAGGATGCATGTCCAGTAAACCACTGAGTAGGTGTAGGGCCTCCTTACTTCTTTATGTGTGTGAGTTTCTAACTTGCATAAAACAAAGTTTAACTCCGTTCCTTTCAGCTACGCCCGGCTGACCTTGTGATGGAGCCTTCTCTTGGACAGAACTAGTCTCTATGTGCAGCGTCCTGCTAGACTCCTGTTCTTCCTGACCCCGGTTACGTATCAGCACTGTTGGGCCCCTGCGATCTGGAATCCAGCAGGGTCTCCGGTTTCTCCTACTAGTCTTGAAGAAACTAGCAAGCTCGGACCCGGTGTCCGGTAGTGCAGAGTGGAGGTAAGCTATCAATGCTGTCGACCTCTGTCACTCTCTCTTTCCCTTTTTCCACTTGCCTGTCGTCCTACTCACGCCTTTAACATAAGCACAACAGCAGTAGATGTCAGCTTTCTCTGTCTTCACCACTCTCTAAGCGTCGGCACGCTTACTTAATGAAACGCTCACTGAAGGTATCTCAGTAGACTCAACTTTGACTAGACTAAGTGGCGATCCGTCCCAATATTACTGAACTCCACGATGTAAGCTGAATAAATGCTGAAGTCTTCAGGCTTTCAAATAAGTCGTTCTCTAGCTAGTCTTTCCCTCTCAGCTCGTCTGAGGTAACCAGCTTGTCTGCTTTGCAACACACTCTGATAATATCAGATTTCATCTGAGCTCTGCCTACTGCTGTCTCTCTCCACACCCTTATATACCTGCGTAATCTCAAAGGGCTCCCTCTGGTGGCACTAGGGAAATGTGAAGTGTGAATGAATATCAGGTGATTGTGGTTTACCTTTCATGCATCTTCCAGGGTAACATGTGGCTCCAGAGTGCAGCTGGGCTACACAGGTGGACATAAATACACCAATGAAATGTATGCTGTCACCAAATACGTTACACCAAATCATTTACTAGGTTTAATCATTCAATTATAACACACTGAAAAATGACATGAAGGCAAACAGTAGGATTAAGCAAAGCCATGATACACCACTGTATTCTCTCATGTCAATTGGTACTCTACATAAACAATCTATTCAGTATTACTTTAAATGTAATAATTCATCCCGGCCAACAGGGAATACTGGATGCGAAAGAGCAGAACTAAACCCTTTGTTGACTAAAATGAATGTGAGTGATTAAGTACTCACTCTAAGGGCTGAAAATAAGGGATGGCAATGTTTATTTCTGTACACTGACAATCCACTGCCAAGAAATGAAAGGAGAAGAAATGAAGAGACCTTTAATTCTGGAGGAGTCATTCTGCAAATAGTTCACATCCCTAATCACAAAATAATTATATCTATAACTATATATTAACATCTGCACTGGGCTTTTAGATTCTTCACAATGGCACTGATCCATGACATTTGTATTGTGTGTAGTGTCAATAATCTGTTGCGTTATTTAATAGATGCCATTAATTCTGGGTTTTTTATAGTTAGAAAACCATGCCTTGTACATGTCTTGTATCGTATTGCATCTCAGTCATATTAATTTCAGAGGAGCTTGACTTCTTTACCAGACACACTACATGAGAAGACATGGTGCAGTTTTTTTTCTATGTCTGCAAATTCCTTTTAAGACTTGGTCCAGTACCTAAAATATGCTTTCTAAAAATATATCCATTTCTACACCCTAATCACTTTTGTAATTAGCTTTGTTTTAAAATACTCTACACTTCTCCCTATTCTGCTAATCTCTAAATGTATTTTTTAATTTCACCTCCTGTGATGTTTCATTTCAAAGGAGTCTCAAATTCAAGAACTCAAGACGCTGGTACTGCACTTACTTCCCTGCAGTATCTATTGCTCCTCCTGGAACAGGATGTCATTAGGGGGCGATGCTGCAGTTACTAACTACAGTTTCTTTCATCGCTGCCCTCTGAACATGTCCTGATTTTGTGGTGCTGATATAAGCTGTGTGTGAGCGCAGCGCCAGCACTCTGCTTCTGTCACCACCACCGCAGCTTCTAACTGTGAAGCAAGACATCACCAAAGGGCTAAGACAGTGTGAGTGACACCAGCACCATCTTTGATGACGATTTATTTGAGGGAGGTGATAGAAGCTGTGGACTGGTGCTGGTGTCGCTCACACTGCTTCCTTCTCCACCCCCTAATGACAACTTGTAAGACAGTTAGAAACTGCAGCTGGGACAAAAGCAGAGTGCCAGTGGTGAGCTAACCTATCCTGCAGCTTGTATTAGCACCTTGGAACCAGAATATCTTTAAAGAGCAGTGATGAAAGATACTGTAATAAGTTACTGCAGCACCGCCCCCTGATGACGTCCTGCTCTAGAAGGTGTAATAGCCGCTGCGTGGAAGTGAGTGCAGCCCTAGCCTCCAGGGATGTCTTATTTGAGAATCTTCTCAAATGAAATGTCACAGGAAGTGACGTAAAAATACATTTAGGGATTAGCATGAGAGGGAGAAGTGTAGGGTACTGTATAATAATATTAATTACAAAGGTGATTAGGATGTAAAAATAGATATTTAGAAAGAATATTTTAAGTACCAGACCAGCTCTTTAACCTCTTCACACCACGTTTTTCTCCCTTTCTTCAAGAATCGATTCATAACTAGTGATGACAAAGGAAGCTCATTGCTCGGGTTTTGCCTGTTTGTTAGGGAATCCCCACATGTATTCAGGCTGTCTAGAAGCTACAAATCATGCAGCTGTGGCGACAGAAACTAAATCTCCGAGCACGCCCAAATACTCAGAGATCACCCGAGCGTGCTCGGGAAAACCCGAGCAACGAGCATACTTGCTCATTACTAATCATAACTTTTGTTATTTTGCAATCCTGAGGGCTGGTTTTCAATGATGTCATTCATTTTACAATGCAATCTACTCGGAAAAAGGAAATTTCCAAGAGGAGTAAAATGGTGACTAAAAATGCAATTGCGCCATTATGGGGGTTGTTATGATGTTCATTAACCTGGCAGCATAATTATTTTCCCTTTTGCTTGATGAGCTGATGTTTTTAATCATACCATTTTGGGATATATAAAAAATTGATAGGACTTCTTTCCAAACACTTTTTTATCTCTTGTAAAAAAATGCCATGAATTTTTTTTAAGCAGAATTTTTTACAAATGTTTGTTATTTTTTTTCATTGTTTTACATTGCAACATCTGTTTTTGTTCTTATGTTTTTCAAGATCTGTGTAAAAACGTCTTTGGACAAATAGATGCAAAAAATGAAATACCTAGAGAGTGCACCAATGACATGTCAACACCTTTGAGATCACCGCTGTAACCAGTGATGTACGTGTTGACGCTTCTCAGCTGGGGCAGAAAAAAATTCAGAAGGGGAACAGTTGAGAATTGTTAAGATTGTTATTATTCCATTTATTATTTTATAGCTTTATAAACATTTTTTTTAATTCTTAGGTCTCTTTACAAGCCCTTCCAACAGCAGGTAGTATGAGAAGATAATATGTACTAATTACAAGAACGCAAGCATTTACTAAAATAGACATGTCAGGTCACAACTTCGCTTTAAGTAATTTACAATTTAATTCTTTATAATTTTTTAGCCATATTAACTCACAACTTAGTATGCCGTTAGTATGTGAGTAAAGTTGATATAAACATGCAAAATATAATCCTAAAACACAACAAATACATTTATGTAATGTATAACTTTGCAGCTACACAGTTACCGTTGCGGCATTGCTACTTAGTCAGTTTGCACAATAGAGCTTTTTAAAATATACATCTATTGTGGGTCAGGAGAAGTCAATCAGTTTTCATGAAGCAGACGAGAGAATTGTAGCTTTGTTGAAGTCAACATGATTGCCACTTGTGTTAAATTATGTATGGGTTGTCTCCAGGAAAATGACTGCTCGGCGCATCCTGTATAGTTCTAAGTCATGTTTTACTCTTTATTCAAAAAAGGTCATTACCCAAAGTGCTAAAACATTCAATCATTCCTTCCAACAAATTTACTTCCTCACACTGTAAATAACATGCGTGGAGGCAGACAAAGCTGCAAAAAGCAATCATTTCCCTTACAGAGCTCAGGCTGCTGTCAGAAGAGCGCCAGACGAGACAAATGTTGCTTCCAACTCAGACTGTGCTTCATATTTTGGCCTCAGTCAGATGAATTAATGATATTTATTTGTTAAATGGTCATCTGAGCTGAGTATTGCATGACTGGGAACAGTTTTTATTTTTTGTTTCAAAATTAGTTTCTCGGAGGTAGAGGGTGCACCGCTCTTTGGCTACCCAATTACAGAATCGGGATAAAAGATACACATATACTGATAAGAAGCACATATGTCATCTTTGAGAACATGTATGATCCCTTTATAGTACTTTCTGTGTTTATTGCTGTAAAGATGCCTATGTCTAGTTAGGACTGACCAGACAAGTGATTACTTAGCATTGTGCTGAAAATAAGTACTGTAATCAAGGAGGGCTTTTGATAGCCAAAGCTGACCAGGGTATATTTCTAGGACAAGGCACAGTGCCCAGTTTAAAAGAGCATTACTGACAAAATGATTGCAATGGCGGTCACTACTACAATCCTGCAGTAATCCCTATAGTGCAGCAATTTGTGGAGTACATAATCCCTTGTAAAGGGTCTGGCAAAACAAAGAGGGTTTTATTCGCTAGTTGCAACTGTTGACTGGTCTCTTTTCTCAATGATAGATGTTAGTAGAGCAGATGTTTATAATGACGATAGCAAACTGGAAAATGGTGGTACATTTGTAGCACTGTGTATAGACTGCAGTCCTCACATTAAAAGTGGTTGTCCAACTGAAAAAAAATGGAGGTAAATCTACCTAAATTAGCAAATTATGCAATTTACTTATATACTCGGCATCTGAAAGCTGACCTGCTCTTCAGCGTCAAGCTCTGCTCCTGGCAGGTTTTTTTTAGTTTGTGTCCAACTCAAGATAGTTTCCATGACTGGGGCTGAGACTGAAGTGGGACGGCAGACTGCTCATTTCAATAACTGCGCCAAACCTGAACTGTACATCTGTTACTTCTCTTTTCACACAAAACTAAATAGAGGGTTTTTAGATCATGGGTTCTTTGAGAATCCATCTTTTGAGAGCTGTGCTGCTTGATGATTTTTTCCCCATCTTCTGAAAACAACAATTTATCCTAAATCTTTCATGTTGTAAATCTGATAATCCTGCATTGTGGAGGTTCAGAGTAAATCAAGCATGAGACGTTAATTGTATCCAACAGTAGCACAACTGCTTCTGACCTGTATCAAGAAATCATATGTATATTTTCTTGCATTAATCTATAGTGTTGGGTATGTTATGTGTTATACCAATTGAAAGTATTGTTTCTTTGTTGATATATTATGCTTTATATGAGGCAAAAAGTCCTGTAATTATTTTTTTTTCACTTGTCAAAATGACTTTCCCTGCAATGAGTCTCCAGCTGTCACGGATGTGTCAGAGGTTGCAGTGCGTTGCACTGCATCTGTCTGCAGAAGGTCTCAGCAGTTTGCTTTGCAGACTTCTGCCTGGTCCTTCTGATGCTAGGACCCAGTGGCCACCTCCCCCGGCTCTAATGGTCACACCTGGATCTGGGTGTTTATAACTACCAACTTGCTGTAAGGAGTTGCGGGTGTTATTTTCTATTTGCACATCTCTGTTGAGGCTTGGAGCTGTAGCAGTCTGCTAGTGTCCTCTTTGGAGTTTGGAGGGTGTTGGTGTTTCTCTCTGAGTATACTCAAGCTAAGTGTCTCCCTTGTTTCATTTATCGTAGCTGTCTTTAGTGTTAGTGTGGTTCGACCAGCGTACACCTCTTCCTTTCCTAAGCAGGGCTTACCGCTAAGGTCTGGCATGGATTAGGTATCCTGCTCGGCGATAGGTGCGGAACCTATTTAGGGTCTCTTAGGGCAGAAAGGGTGACATTAGATCTGCCTAGGGGTCTCCACTCCCCGCTTCCCTAGTGGGCCCCCCTTCCCCTTATCCCTTTGTGTTGCACTTAGTCTGCCCTACATTGTGCATGACACCAGCAGATAAATGACTGCATACCTTCTGCTCATAACCTAGCCTACATTATATAACAATAAGCTTACATTTTCAAACACATCTCTAATTTACATTTTTATAGTAACATTTCTGGTAAGTACATCTCATATTGTCCTGCAAAGACATTAGGTAAGGAAGCTTGGCCACATTCCATCCATCAGAAGCTAAAGTTAAATTGACCAGGCCAAATTGGAAGTTGGATGCCTCAACTGCAAATAAGAGCCACAGGATTTGCTGTTAGAGGCTGCACATAGTTGTAGTTTAAAGGGAATTTCTCAGCACAGAATGACAGTTTAAACCAAGTACAACCGCTCTGTGCACCTTTGGCATGGCCAAACATTTTATGTGAACCTTCTCACCTACTTCTTTGATTGACAGCTCTGGCTTTATAAAGCCAGAGAAGAGTGGAGATGGATGGAAAACAAGCTGCTGGATGCACTTAAATGTTTGGCCCCTCCATGATGCACAGACTGCCTGTACTTGGTTTGAATAATTAGATTCCATTTAACCGACAGCATTCAAGCCCAAGACAGTGTTCAGCTAGAAAAAAATGAGCTTTCAATGTGTTTAAAAGTGAAATTTATACATTTTACTAATATTCTTTCCCATATCTTGCTGTCAGCACTGACCCTGGTCCTTGCAGCTTGACTTCCTCCTTTGGTTGAACCCATGAGAATGCTTCCTCCCTCTTCATATGTTGGTGATGTGTAAAGAAGAGGCTGGATGACTGTATCATTTTAATAATTAAGTCATCCTTCTTCCCCACCATGGCTGCTACATAGACAGAGAAGGATACTGACTTAACTGATTAAATAAACCCATCAGCCTGCCTTCTCTTGTACATTACTGACCATTTGTGGTTTTAAGACATATAAAATGGTGACATTCATGGTGTTAAATTGTAGGAAAACCATCTACATCCACATTGCATTAGGTAAAAAAACACTATTGAGTAATAAAATAAAATGTAAAAATAAGACCACAAACCAAAATGTTTTATATGTACAGATACCAATATGTTCCTAGTGACTAACAGTGAATATTGCATTATTGGGGGCCAGTATTATTATATTTTACAATAAAGAAATAATATTATTAGATGCAGCCTTGGACCCGCCCTTAGGTTAGCAGTTGAATCCCCCGGTGGGCCCTGTGCAGGAAAGTGGCACATACAGTACCCCCTTACATGAGCAGTAGTTGGCACAATACACTTGTTTCACTGCTTCTCATTCATGTAACAAACTACATTGTGTATTATTATATATATTTGTGAATGAGGGTAAAATAATATTTGCATGCAGCTGAACATTCATCCCCCGGACTCCATGTTACTGGGGGGCTCTTGGCACTCCAGTCCAACACTAATTAGATGCATAGATTTTCATCGAGAAGGACAGTATGCATATAATATACATACTGAAAAGGACTGGGTCAGTCTCTAAGTTAATCAATTATTTGGGAGAATAAAAGATGTATAATAAATAATGGCCTTAGTAAGAAATGGCGTTTAACCTATTGGATTTACATATAGGGATCTCAGGTCTCTCTCCTGAAGTATTTAGTCTAATGAACATGCTGATTTATTCCTCTGCCTTAACGGAAAGTCAAACATTAGTCCCAGAGCTAATCATCATTAAGATAGGATAAAATGTAGTACTCACAACCGTTTCCTGACAATCTACCAAAAGCTTCACTCCAGTAAATTGATTTATTTTTTGGGAAAAGGGTGACTAATAATTAAATTAAAAACTGATGGCGGTATGTCTAAAACTGGTGCACAGGATAATAGGAATCAGCAATATTCTGCATATGTAGAGTTTACGCTTTCTACCTGTTTAAATAATACATAAATGTAAAAGAGAACTGTTAAATGCTGAAAAAACATAAATAAAGTATATTACTGAGCACAAGACAAGATGCATTTTCCTTCAATTATCTATCCTATCGAACAATCTTCATTATATAGACAAAAGTACTGGAATTCGGCTCTTAATCATTAAATTTGGTTTTTTCTTGAGTCCCATTACCCAGAGGTGCCGAACTGTAAAATCCAGGGACTTGCAATGCAGTTTGCCTTTACTAATGTTTATGAATGAGGGTGGATATACCAGGTGAAAGGCGCTACCACGGTATCAAATGAGAATAATACCAGGAATATACCAAAAAATAAATCAAATAAAATGTATTAAAAGAAAGCAAAAAAACGCGTTTCGGTTGTATCCAGCCTTCCTCAGGTGTTTGATGTGAATAATGGGTTGTTCTAGGATGTAACTGTATTGACAAGTCAGTTCATGACATTTCTTCCCTCCTCAATATTTTAAAATTAACTGGGAGATTAATTATTGAAAAGTGGAGGCATTCAGAAACCAGAGCTAATCAACCATGAAATGGCAGACCACATCACATTACGGAACGGGGTCGTCGTGTGCTGAGGTACATAGTGCATAAGTCACCAACTCTCTGCGGTCTCTGTAACTGCAGACTCCAAACCTCCTGTGGTATTAACAGCAGAAAAACTGTGCTTCATGGCACGGGTTTCCACTGCTGATCAGCTGCCTTAAGCCCTTGCCTCACCAATCACAATACCTAGTGTCAGTTCAGCAATGGCAGGAGGACATTACCTGCCTGACTGTATTGTGCTAAATATAACGCTTGGTGGAGATCAAATAATGCTACAGGGGCATTTTACAAAGCTTAACATAGGAATTTTAGTTCCAGTGAATAGAAATGTTAATGTTTTAACATACCATAGAAAAATATTTATACTTGAGAGTCCTCAGTGGTTGATACCTTTTAATGGCTAACTGAAAAGATGGTAACAAACTGCAAGCTTTCGAGACTACTCAGGTCTCTTCAGGTCGAGTCCTTGCCTGATGAAGAGACATGAGTAGTCTCGAAAGCTTGCAGTTTGTTACCATCTTTTCAGTTAGCCATTAAAAGGTATCAACCACTGAGGACTCTCAAGTATAAATATTTTTCTATCTACTGGCTAACACGGTACTAAGATACACATCTTTACTGTATTAACATACCATATAATTTTGACAATTGTATGCTTCCAACTTTGCAGAAACAGTTTGGGAAATGCCCCTTTTTGTTCCATCATGACTGTGCCCCAGTGAACAAAGCACGGTCCATAAAGGCATGGTTGGGTGAGTTTGGTGTGGAAGAACTTCACTGGCCCCACAAAGTCCTGACTTCAACCACATTGAACACCTACGGCATGAACTAGAAGGAAGATTGTGAGCCAGGCCTTCTCCTCCAACATCAATGTTTGACCTCACAAATGTTCTTCTGGATGAACAGGCAAAAATTACCACATACACACTAAAAAATCTTGTAGAATGTTCACATAGAAGGAACCTTCATTTTAATGCTTATATATTTAGAATTGGATCTATCTATCTATCTATCTATCTATCTATCTATCTAT